>JAJOOI010027782.1:0-11842 GCA_029582585.1 Solanum bukasovii
AGTTTAAATGTGTGGATGTAAATAAGTTTTTTTATTATTCCGCACTATTTTCATTATTGAATGCAATGAATGACTATGTGGCTTGTATAAGACCCCTTCGGGGTCGAGTACGCCTTGTTACGACTTGGGGGTGCTCCCGGGTCGTGACATGAGTATAGGCAAATCTCATACGATAGGGCAAACCTCAGTGAGGACGTTGAGTCCATAGAGGGGGTGTATGTGACACCTAAGTTTAAGACAAGAAGTCCCACATCGACAAAAACACAGGAGAGATGTTGGGTATATAAGTAAGTAGACTTTACCAACTAGAGGTACGTTTTAAACCGTGCGGGCCTAGGCCCAAAGTAGACAACATCCCTAGCGAGCTGGATCGTTACAACTTTCATATATAAATATATCTATATACACTCAGGTAGCAAGTCATGTAAGACATCAAAACATTCTCCGTCTCAAGTGATGTTTTAGTTATTCGAGATTCAAATTACGCGAACTTTAATTTACATTTTAAAGAATATTTTATATTGACATCAGAAGAATCGCATTATACAATACTTTTTGAACATTGAAAAAGGCTAGAGGCCGGAGTAGTAAACTACATATTGTATTTATTAATAAGTTAATAAATGTGATTTTTACTTAAATAGAACTTATTTTGGAGCGAAGAAAATTATACAATTGATTCTCGATGAGTGAAAATTATACTCCCTTTCTTCCTATTTATTTGTCGTCCTTACTAAAAACACATGTTCTTGAATACTTGTCATCTTACAAAATCAATACATAAATAAATAACACTATTTTTTTCTATACCCTTGAGAGTTATTAGTCTTGAAAGTATGAATTTGACCAACATAGGAAAACTAATTAATGATTATTTTATGTTCATTGGTCAATTATTAATTAAAATAAATTAATGTATGTTAATTTATTGAAAACTAGACTTCAAAATCATACTCCTTCCATTCCATATTAATTAAATTTTTGAGGTGTTTCACACCCTTTAAGAAAAGTAGATTAAGACATAAATTAAGCATAGCTTTCCATTTTTACCCTTATTAATTATTGTCAAATTTATTGAAGTCATCACATTGAAAATCCAAATGAAGGGTAAAATTGGAAGAACACTCTAAAAGTAATCTTAAAAACTGAACAAGTAAGTTAATTTGAAAATGGAAAATGTCTCAAAAATTTAATTAATATGGAATGGAGGGAGTACTAAATAAGGATACAATAGTAAGCTTGCCTAGTTTCTTAAGGAACGTAAGATTTAAAATGATGACATATAAATAGAAACAAAGGGAGTAACATAAAGAGTACAGTACGTAAATGCATGCATGGTTGGAAGGCATAATAATTAGGAACAATATATCAATATCAAGTACCTATAATTATAAACCATATTTTTTGTGTGCTCTATGTACTGACAAAATGACTCGTGAGTAAAAACATTCTATAGATAGATGTAGGGCATGAGGACGAAATTAGTCCATCACTATGATAACCTTACATACATGGAAGAACAAAGTTCTTGGCGAAACAGTTGGAAGAACGCTTGAAAACCCTAGTCTTCTCCTCTTGGATCCTTGCTCTAAGACTTGGAGACGTTGATGAACGTAAAATAATTGACTAACATTGTTTAAACCCTTTACAAGGTTTAAAAACATCGTAATTTAGGCTTAGATGGGGTGAGAAAAGACTAAAATATCCCTCTTGAAAGTTGGTGAAAACCTTCTACCAGTCCATCTATGGTTCGTGGTTTATTCTACGAACCATAGATTTCATCTGTGGAATTTATATTGAATTTTACAGCTCAAAATTTCATTATACGGGTCCAATCTACCCGTAGAAATTCCTACGGCCTGTAGAATGGATCCATAGGAATTGGACCCCAAAATCCGACTTCTCTGAAGTTTTCAACGAGTTGATAATACGGGTCGTCGAAATTTCTACAACCCATAGAAGCAACTCGTAGGAATTGACTTCAGGAAACTCTGATGCGATAGTTTCTGGTAAAACGGCCATAACTTTTTACTCTAAACTCAAAATGAGGCAAACTTGGTGACATTGAAAATACAACTCATAGAACTTCAATTTCATAGGTCATGGGTCACCTAATTCATTTTGTGCTGAGAGATATGATCATTTGATGTTTGACCTAAGTAGAATCTTATGTCAAAACTTAATCAGTAATGAAGCTTGAAACTCAACTTTGTGCTAGGGAGTTCTTGTCACCTTAATTCATATCCAAATTCATTTCGACACTAAAGAATTGACCTCTACACATATGAGCAATTTAAGAATCACCCGATACGACCTTACATGTAAATAAAGAATGATTCAGGCCTTAGCTTAGAAATTCTTTTAGATGTTACATAAGCCCTCGACTGTATTTATTATTTAAAATACAACATGTATCAACAAATACAAAAAATGTGTACAATATGCAAGATTGGTATTTTAAAACAGTTGAGAATAAAATTCAACAAACACTTTTAACTCGTAGATGTATCGACGAATATGGATTGACAAATAAAAATAAAGAGATGGACAAATAAAAATAAAGAGAGGAATTAAATAGTAGTTGATTAGGTTGTGTTTGTTCGAAAAGGAGAATAAAATTTCCAAAAGGGAATTGGTGGTCGTTAGCCAATAATTGCATATTTGGACCATTTGACTAACAATAGAATTATGAGTCGAAAACTTTTCAAATGAAGGATAAAATTATTCTATATAAAATAGAGATATGTTTGATCCTTTTTCATTATCTAACAAAGTTTACAAAATAGGTTCACTTTCAATCGATACCGAAAACTCCCAAATATAATTCATAAAATTTAAATACTAGTATCTGATTTATTACCCAATTGGTGGCTATTAAGTTTCAAGGTTGCTCTATTTTAGTCCTTGTATATATAAAAACGTTCTTTTTATCCAAATTCCTCTTATTAATTTCTTATAAGAATACAAAAAATAAAGAAATAATTTTGTCCATTTCTTATAAAAATATCAGAGATATCTAAAGAGCAAATGCATGATTGATAGAAAATATTGGATTCACACGCAACCTAATAAATTAAAAGGCATAATGATTAGGAGCAATATATCAATATAAAAAATACTTACAATTATAACACATTTTTTATGTGTTCTATATATGACAAATGACTCATAACTATAAGAACATTACATTAGGGGACCATAACTTTTTTACTTTTGGTATCATTTCTTTTTTTGTTTTTTCTTTATGTTTCCTTCCACCCGTCACTATAGAATTCAAAAATTCAGCTATGAAATTATTATTAATTTTTCATTAAATAGTTCATAGTAAATATTTCTTACGATAATCCATCATTAGATAAAATTATATATATACACCATTTTTGAGACACTAAGCTTAAGACAAAAGGTCTCACAACAATAAAAACATAAGAAAGATGTTAGGTATATAATTTATAAGTAAGCAGTTCTTACCAATTAAAGATGTGTTTTAAAGTCGTGCGGGCATAAGCCAAAAGTAAATAATATCATTAGTGAGCTGGACCGTTACGACTTTCATATATATATATCTAATCTATATTTTACCTTAAAAGCATGAACTCATAACTTGAATTTTAAATTACTATAATATCCCTAACTTAGGCTGTGACTTTTTCGATGAGTTGTGACTTTTCCAATAAGTTGTGACTTTTTCAATAAGTTATGACTTTTTCAAAGAGTTGTGACTTTTTCAATAAGTTGTGACTTTTCGAAAGAGTTGTGACTTTTTCAATAAGTTGTGATTTTTCCAAAGTGTTGTGACTTCTCGAAAAGGTCATGATTTTTCAGATTAGACACAAAAAAAATTGTTCCTACTACCCTTTGTTGACTATAAATAGAGGGACTTCCTCTTATTTTCCAACCACAATTTTTTCTAATCTTCTACTCTTCTTCTTCTTGCATTTTAATTCTTTTTTATGTAATTTATTGTCGTTGAGTGAAGTCAAAGTTTAGTGAAATATAAGGTACCACTATTCCGATGAAGTAAGTCGTTTTATCCTAAGAGGGTATATTCCATAACCTCGAGTACTTGAGGAAAATAATATAATTTTGATGATATAATAATTATTATTTTGCTTAATATATACATTAGTGTGTAATGTTCCAATATATGAAGTTAACATGATGTAGTCTAAATTTATTTGTTTTTGTTAACAATTTCTCTTGTGATGTACATATATGCTTCTGAATATCTTTTTCCAAATTTAGAGAATTGTCACGATTTGTTTTTTATGCTCAAGACAAAAGAATGATTTAATTTATCAATGTTACTTATGTGATTTAGACCCTCTCTCAGGAAGTTTGCTTCAAAATAGTTATTACTATATAAACATTGCCCTTTTGTTTTACTTATTTTTTATTTCTTAATATTTAAGTATTTTATACGAAGAAAAGTTCATATAACTTGGAATAACGCCAGTTGAAGTTTGTATTAGTTTAACTTTTATTATTTATTTAATAGCTAATTTTATAAGATAAATACTTTCATTAATGCAAATATTTATTTATATTTGGGTAGGTATTTGTATTTAAATTAAAGTATTATATATGTCACAAATGTATTATCAAGTTAACGAGATCTTCTAATTTCAAAATGTATTATTTTAAAATGTTCCACGTTCTTTTTTATTTAAAAAAAAACTCACAACAAATGTGAAAATATGTGAATATATAAAATGTAGTTGTTCTCTTCACATGTTCATATGACATCTAAAAAATTTAACGTAGAATACACATGCAAAGCACATCTGGTTAGATGACAACAAAAGTACAAAACAAATATTATCTATAAGGTAATATTAGTAAGATAAGACTAATTACATGATTGAACCTCACTAAATTGAAATAAATATATACATAATTGCATTTAACTAATGAATTTTTTCATTGACCATCTTCATAGGTTTGCGTGAATAAGAGATATATATGACGATCCACATTGAACATTCACAAAAGAATCTGCAAATTTTTTTCCTAAGCTTATTATTCAAATCTTCGCTTAAATAAGCGATACTATTAACTATAACATATATTTTTGAAATTGGTAATCACGTGCAACGCACGTGTCAGAAAACTAGTATATATATACTCATGTAGTCGTGTAAGACATCAAATACGTTGTCTGTCTCAGATGATATTTTGGCTATTCAAGATTCAAATTAAACAAACTTCAATTTACATTTTAAAGAATATTTTTTTCATTATATTGACATGAGAAGAAATGCATTATATAATAATTTTTTGAACATTAAAAAAAGGCCACATGCCAAGAGTAGTAAACTACAAAATGTGATTTTTACTTAAAGGACATTTATTTTAGAGTGAAGAAAATAATACAATTGAATCTCAATGAGCGAAAATCATAACATAAAGAGTACGTAAATGCATGGATGGTTGAAAGACATAATAACTAGGAACAATATATCTATATCAAGTACCCTTATTTATAAATCACATTTTTTGTGTGTTCTATATACTCACAAAATGACTCATGAATAAAAATATTTCATAGGGGACCATAGTTTTTTTTAATATCCCTTTCTTTTTCTTTTTTTTTGTTTATTTTATTTGTGTTTTCTTATTGGTGAAGTGTATATTATTTGGATAAGAATCCTTAAAATATTGAATTCACGTGAATTCAGAAAATAATCACATTGTATATTTATTTAAGACTTTAAAATCTTTGAGACCATAGATTTAATTATTGTGTGGTAGGTTGGGTTTGAATTGCAATTGCCAAATTAGTCCCCATTACACCCCCAAAAAATAAAAATAAAACGTAATAATGTGTTATACTTTCTTTGGAACAAATAAGAAGGTTAAGGGACTAGTAGTAAATAAATATATCATTATAAGTGTGAAAAGACAAATATGTATTCTTCTTTAATTAGAAGTTTCAGATTTGAGCATTGAACATAAAAAATAAAAAAATAAAAAACTTCTCAGTATAAATTTCTATTAATTAAACTCCAAACCAGTTATCAAATATCGAATGAAAAACTAAAAAATATTAACAAAAATAATGATACACAATTGAGAAGAATACAAAATCTAGCTAGCCTTGTTATAAAATTGAATTATGTGTAGCTAGCCTTGGTATCAATGAGTGTCCCCCACATATTATGTGTGAATTCAATTTTCACTATCTCCCTTCATATCCCGCCGTGTGTAAATTTTCACCGTTTTCCTTTATAGAGACCATAGCATCTCTAGTTTTGCTAGTAAATATTTTTAAATTTCATTTTATATTGTTTTTTTCCTTGTCATTATAGCTAATGCAGTGTATATATCTAATGCATTGAGAAAGACTTTGAAAACATAAATAAAGTGAGTTGGACCGTTATGACTTTCATACATAAATATATATACTTATGTAGTCGTGTAGACATCAAATACGTTCTCTGGCTTAGCTGATATTTTAGCTATTCGAGATTCAAATTATACAAACTTCAATTTACATTTTAAAAACTATTCTTTTCATTATATTGACATGAGAAGAATTGCATTATATAATATTTTTTTAACATTAAAAAAAGGCCACAAGCCAAGAGTAGTAAACTACAAAACGTGATTTTTACTCGAATGGCGTTTATTTTAGAGTGAAGAAAATAGTAGGGGAAAGACATAAATTCCCCTTGAGCTTGTCCCAAAAAGTCAGTTGCACGCTTAAACTATCATAGTGACCTATTACATACCTATACTATTCAAAAGTGAATTTTCTTACCCCCTAAAACTTACTTGGCAAAAAAATAAAACAAAAATCAGAAATAGGCGCATCAGGTTGAAATTAAAGTAAAAAAAAAGTTAGAATCTTTTTTTCCACCACACCCCCCACGCCTCTTCTTCTTCAAACCCTAGTCATTGTCCTCTTCTTCTTCATTCTTTATTTTCATCACACTTCTTTATTTTTTATCACAATCTTAAAGCACAATTTTTTTTGAATCGCAATTAGGTTTATTCCCATAGATTTGTTAGTGAATAATTGTATTTTATCTAAAAATATTTGATTGATTGTTTCTATCTTTTTCATTTATTTTTTACTTTGATAAAGAATTTTTGGTTGTTAATCAATTTTTGGGTTTGGTGGTAATAGCAGCTTTATGGGTTTGGTGGTGATGGGTGGTGGGTGACAAACATTAAAAGAGGTAATTGAAGGTGGTGAAGAAGAAAAAATCGATATTGATAATGGTGGTGGTGATATTTGGTGTTGGGTGACAAAGAGAAGAAGAATTGAAGGTGATATAGTGGTGGTGAAGAACAAAATCAATAGTGAAGGTGGGGTCGGATATGATTTTCCAATGAAATGAGAATTGAAAATGGGTGGAATTAGTGATGAAAAAGATATAATCATTAGAAAATTAAAACAATTAATTAGGGATTAGCTAGAGTAAAATATAGTTAACAAAAGAAAAGTTAATTAATAAAGAAAAGAAAGCAAAAAATTATAATTTATGACATGACGCTGATGTGGCAGCAAGTGTAATACACCACATAATGTGAGAGTCGTGTTACATGTCTCAGGGTGGTAACAAATTCACTTTTGAGTAGTTAAGGTGTGTAATAGGTCACCATGATAGTTTAAGCGTGTAACAGACTTTTCGGGACAAGTTCAAAAGAAAATTTATGCCTTTTCCCAAAATAATACAATTGAATCTCCATGAGCGAAAATCATAGCATTAAAAGTACGGAAATGCATGGACGGTTGAAAGACATAATAACTAGGAACAATATATCAATATCAAGTACCTATAATTATAAATAACATTTTTTGTGTGTTCTATATACTCAAAATGACTCACATGCATGAATAAAAACATTTTATAGGGACCATAGTTTTTTTTTTAATATCCCTTTCTTTTTTTCTTTATTCTTTTTTTTTGTTTCTTTTATTTGTGCTTTTTTATTGGTGAAGTGTATATATTAATTGGATAAGATTTATCCTCACAATATTAAATTCACGTGAATTCAGAATACAATCGCATTGTATATTTATTCAAGACTTTAAAATCTTTTGGACCATAGATTTAATTAATGTGTGATAGGTAGGGTTTAAATTGCAATTGTCAAATTAGTCCCCCCATTACACCCCAAAAATAAAAATAAAACGTAATAATGTGTTATATACTTTCTTTGGAACAAATAAGAAGGCTAAGGGACTAGTAGTAAACAAAAATATCATTATAGGTGTGGAAAGATAAATATGTATTCATCTTTAAATAGATGTTTCAGATTTGAGTATTGAATTTTTAAAAAAAACTTCTCATTACAAATTTATATTCATTAAACTCCAAAGGAGATATCAAATACCAAATGAAAAACACCAAAAGGTAAACAAAAATAATGATACACAATTGAGAAGAATACAAAATCTAGCTAGCCTAATTATAAAATTGAATTATGTGTAGCTAGCCTTGGTATTAATGAGTGTCCCCAACATATTAGGTGTGAATTCAATTTTCACTGTGTCCCTTCATATTCGAGTCCGGAGCCAAAAGGGTAAAAAAAATTGTCAAAAATTCCAAAATGGCACATCAATTTTTTTTTTAACCAAAAGGGTAAAATCACTCCTGAGGGAGTGATATCCTTCGGAGAAAATTAACTCCATCTACTCCGTTAAAATAAATAAAAATCGCTGCTGGAGCGATTTTATCGAAATTTTTTTTATTGTTTTTGCCCTTTTGACGCCGGACTCCTTCATATTCCGTGTGTAAATTTTCACCGTCTCCCTTTATAGAGACCATAGCATCTCTAGTTTTGCTAGTAATATAAATCTTTTTATATTGTTTTTTTCCTTGTCACAATAGCTAATGCAGTATATATCCATGTCATTTTCTGAATTTTCCCCAGTTTTTACAAGATAAAAATTACCTTTGAAATTTTTTAAATTAAATCTTTTAAGAATATCCGATCAATTATTGATGACTGAGTTACTCGATACATACCCTAACGTTTATTACTAAATTGACCCGACCCCTTACTAACTCCCTATAAATATCCATGTGTAACCAATGAGTCTAACACATCACACAATTATTTGAAAGAAAATTAAATAAAAGCAAAATGGAGGGAAAGAGTATGCTCAAGTTATCTCATGTGCTTGCTTTCTTGCTTCTTGCATCACGTATGTAATTAGCCCCTTAATTCTCTCTTGGTCCGACTAATTCAAATTTATACTCATTAGAAGGCTTATTTAATCAGCAAGCCTCTCTAACAAGATTTTTTTCTATTTCTAAAGCTCGAATTCGAGACTACTAGTTAAAAATGGAGAAATCTTATCATATGTATGTTGTTGTATAGTAGACTTTGAACCCCCCTTCGACTTGTTCATTTGTTTACTTCTTCAGATTTTGAACCCTCTTAGTGAAACTACTGACTCCGCCAATGCTCGTGCATATATATTTTACTAGTATATATTATCTCTCAAATAAGTAAGCAAGTAATTAATTATTTTAATTACAGTTTTTCAATCACTGATGGCAAGAGATTTGATCAGTGATGGCATAGAAGTACTTCAACTTCCAGTGGAAAATGATGGCGAATTTGTATTTTGCCCAGGTAATTAATTTCACAGATGGTTACATAATTATGATTTTTTTTCACTAATATTACATAATTATAATTTCTAACAAAAATATATATATATATATATATATATTTGTAATTATTGTAGGTAAGCTATCATGGCCTGAACTTGTTGGGAAGTCAGCAGAATATGCAAGAGAAGTAATTCAGAAGGAAAATTCCATAGTTCATGATGTTAGGTTTCTATTTCCTGGTATGTTTAAGCCATTTGATTATGTTTGTGGTAGAGTTTTTCTGGTTGTTGACTTTAAACTCATTGTTCAAATTACTCCCAGCATGGGTTAGTAATTCTATGAGAGCATTATGTTATGAAAATTAAACAAAGTGGAGATATTAAATATAGTGTCTTCATGTACTCTACTATTTCAACATAAATAAAACTAATGTTCTTTATTTGTATTGTAATGTAATTATCTACCCTTATTATTTTCTTTTATGTTGTAGTCTTTTCCAATTTTGAAATTTATGGTAATGTGTTTGACTCAAAACAAAAAAGAAAAGTTATGACGAAGCGTGTTGAAAATATAATTAAGTAAATAATCATATCGATCTTATCTTTAATATTTAAATGAGTCTTTGGTATGAAAGATCTTTAGAGCGTTATTACCTCTTGAATCTTTATCCGGCGCAAATCTAAATTAATCGAGCTTCAATGTGGATATTAAATACCGAGCGAGGAAAACAAAGAAAAACAAACATTGATATCAATAGGCAAATAACTTAAGTTCAATCTCACTGGCACACATAAGGATATATTTATTCTCATTGTAATTAAGTAAATAAAAAGTGTCACATCATAACCACTTAAGTTCTTATATGAGATCGTCATTTGATGATGGAGGTATTTGACCACTTAAACATGCGTTATTTGTCAAATAGACAGTTTCTTGGTACTGGAACCAGTACCAACGGCTTTCAATGGGTTTCACAATGTAAATACGAGGTCTGGGCAAAAGTTACTGGATTCTCGAGAACCCGCGGTTGATAT
Organism: Solanum bukasovii; assembly: GCA_029582585.1. Classification (NCBI taxonomy): domain Eukaryota; kingdom Viridiplantae; phylum Streptophyta; class Magnoliopsida; order Solanales; family Solanaceae; genus Solanum; species Solanum bukasovii. The sequence goes on from JAJOOI010027782.1 coordinate 10,607, forward strand.
TGTGGATCTGCCCCTGCTCTTGTTTTACCATAGTAAGCTGTATGCAAATATTAACTCTAAATAAAATGCATAAAAACTAGTATTACCATTACCATTTCCCAATCAAAATGACAAATTATATTATTTGGGTCCATAGATTTAATTAACGTGTGGTAGGTAGGTTTGAATTGCAATTGTCAAATTAGCCCCCCCATTACATCCCAAAAAATAAAAATAAAACTTGACAATGTGTTTTACTTTCTTTGGAACCAGTAGTAAGCAAAATTATCATCATAAATGTGGAAAGATAAACATGTATTCTTCTTTAATTAGAGGTTTTATATTTGAGCATTAAATATAAAAAAAATATCTCATTATAAATTTCTATTAATTAAATTCCAAAGCAAATATCAAATACCGAATGAAAGATTAAAAAAAGTAAACAAAAATAATGATACGCAAATGAGAAGAATACAAAATCTAGCTAGCCTTGCTATAAAATAAAGAAGTCAAACTACCAATAAATTAATTGAGTTTCATTTGTTTCCCCCTATTTTGAGGTAATTTTATTGATTTTTTAAAAACGAAAGAAGTTTCTTTTTTAGAATTTCGAACTACTTTAAATGAATTTTACTTTATTTAAATCCGAAAGCTTATTGAAACAAAATATTCCCCATTTTAAAGGATGCTCCAACTTTTATAGTTCTAATTTATTCATTAAGCATAATCGAGATCTTCTATGTTATTTTTTAATGGTCTCCCATTAAAAAAAATCATATAACTAGAAAATATTTGTCAACGACTATAAAATCAAATCTTTCGTTTCATTCTTGTAAAATTCATAATTTACAAAATAGTGGTATTAGTGAGTGTCCCCCAGTGGCGGAGCCAGCAATTTCATCAAGGGTGTTCAAGATTTTTTTTTTAATAAGTCAGTTGAATGTTATTTGCTTAACCTAGTGATTCTACCATGAACGATCTCAACATTTGTCAATATCAAATATAAACAATCGAGTTTTTCTTCTTCTTTTTGATGCATTGATTTTATATGATAAAAATATATGATTATTGTTTTTAAAGTGAAATATTGATAGAACAACTGCGTCTAGCTTTACGAAACATAAATCACCCTAGTAGAAAAAAGAAGAAGAAGATAAAGCGCATATATTGATTTTAGCCTTGGGTTTAAAGTTGTTAACATATATAAACACAAATAATGTAAAATGGTGGCTTTTTTGTTTTCACCATTCGAAAGTG
>JAJOOI010027783.1:0-11158 GCA_029582585.1 Solanum bukasovii
TCGTAGCTAAAGACATTAAAGAACAAAAACATTGTAAATTAAAGAGGGTGACACAAAAGTGTCAACTATCAATTGGAGGTTTTGTCACTAGTAGTAAAATCTGTAAAAATAAATAAGAAAATCAAGTATGGGATAAATTTCTTAGGGTGTGACCGTAATACAAATTAAGATAAATCGTTGGGTAAATGCTTTCGATACGAAATTTACAAGAAAATAGTCACAAGACTAAGCTTTAGATGGAAATAAGTTCCCTCTAAGGTAACCTACCCATTTTTAAATGGGTTTCTCTCGGACACCCTCTTGTCGCATGAAGACCAGCCTACGCCTTATCCCACTCACTTTCTCGAGTGGAATGTTAGGATATGGGACTAGGGTTAACCCTCTCTGGGTGAAACTCATGTCGACACACTCCCTAGGCCATCAGTCTAGTGGTCTAAATTTCGCGACCGCGCAAGAAGTTGTATATACCTCACCCACAGCGGTGGCATTTTGATGCTTATCGTGACCAACGACTCTAACCTACGGTAAGAGTGTCTACGATCGTCGATAATATAGTAACCCAACAAATGATTGGGGTCGTTTCCCAAGGGAGTGGTTTTGCGAATTAATAGAAAAATTAAATTTAGTTCTAATTAGTCGTAGGTAAAGACATTAACGAACAAAAACATTGTAAATTAAAGGGGATGACACAAAAGTGTCAACTATCAATTGGGGGTTTTGTCACTATTAGTGAAAACTGCAAAAGTAAACAAGAAATTCAAGTATGGGATAAAGTTCTTGGGGTGTGACCGTAATACAAGTTGAGATAAATCGTTGGGTAAATGCTTTTGATAGGAAATTTACAAGATAATAGTGACTAGACTAAGCTTTAGTTGGAAATAAGTTCCCACTCGCATAACTTACCCCGTTTCAAATGGGTTCCTCTCGGTCAGCCACTTGCCGGATATATACAATCCTACGCCTTTCCCCACTCCCTTTCTCGAGCGGCGTGTTAGGATATAGGACTAGGGTTAACCCTCTCGGGCTGAACCTCATGTCGACCCACTCCCTAGGCATTCAGTCTATTGGTCTAGGTTTCGCGACCGCGCAAGAAGTTGTATATACCTCCCCCGCAGCTGTACCATTTTGATGCTTATCGTGACCAACGAATCTAACCTACAGTACGTGTGTCTATGATCGTCGATAATATAGTAACCCAACAAATGATTGGGGTCGTTTCCCAAGGGAGTGGTTTTGAGAATTAATAGAAAAATTAAATTTAGTTCTAATTAGTCGTAGGTCAAGACATTAACGAACAAAAACATTGTAAATTAAAGGGGATGACACAAAAGTGTCAACTATCAATTGGGGGTTTTGTCACTAGTAGTGAAAACTGCCAAAGTAAACAAGAAATTCAAGTATGGGATAAAGTTCTTGGGGTGTGACCGTAATACAAGTTGAGATAAATCGTTGGGCAAATGCTTTTGATAGGAAATTTACAAGATATTAATGACTAGACTAAGGTTTAGATGGAAATAAGTTCCCTCTCGCATAACTTACCCCGTTTCAAATGGGTTCCTCTCGGTCAGCCACTTGCCGCATAAAGACCATCCTACGCCTTAACCCACTCACTTTCTCGAGCGGAGTGTCAGGATATGGGACTAGGGTTAACCCTCTCGGGCTGAACCTCATGTCGACCCACTCCCTAGGCATTCAGTCTAGTAGTCTAGGTTTCGCGATCGCTCAAGGAGTTGTATATACCTCCCCCGCAGTGGTATCATTTTGATGCTTATCGTGACCAACGACTCTAACCTACGGTACGAGTGTCTACGATAGTCGAGAATATAGTAACCCAACAAATGATTGGGGTCGTTTCCCAAGGGAGTTGTTTTGAGAATTAATAGAAAAATTAAATTTAGTTCTAATTAGTCGTAGCTAAAGACATTAAAGAACAAAAACATTGTAAATTAAAGAGGGTGACACAAAAGTGTCAACTATCAATTGGAGGTTTTGTCACTAGTAGTAAACTCTGTAAAAGTAAATAAGAAAATCAAGTATGGGATAAATTTCTTAGGGTGTGACTGTAATACAAATTAAGATAAATTGTTGGGTAAATACTTTCGATAGGAAATTTACAATAAAATAGTCACAAGACTAAGCTCTAGATGGAAATAAGTTCCCTCTAAGGTAACCTACCCATTTTAAAATGGGTTTCTCTCCGACACCTACTTGTTGCATGAAGACCAGCCTACGCCTTATCCCACTCACTTTCTCGAGCGGAATGTTAGGATATGGGACTAGGGTTAACCCTCTCTCGCTGAAACTCATGTCGACACACTCCCTAGGCCATCAGTCTAGTGGTCTAAATTTTGCGACCGCGCAAGAAGTTGTATACACCTCACCCACAGCGGTGGCATTTTGATGCTTATCGTGACCAACGACACTAACCTACGGTAAGAGTGTCTACGATCGTCGATAATATAGTAACCCAACAAATGATTGGGGTCGTTTCGCAAGGGAGTGGTTTTGCGAATTAATAGAAAAATTAAATATAGTTCTAATTAGTCGTAGGTAAAGACATTAACGAACAAAAACATTGTAAATTAAAGGGGATAACACAAAAAGTGTCAACTATCAATTGGGGGTTTTCTCACTAGTAGTGAAAACTGCAAAAGTAAACAAGAAATTCAAGTATGGGACAAAGTTCTTGGGGTGTGACCGTAATACAAGTTGAGATAAATCGTTGGGTAAATGCTTTTGATAGGAAATTTACAAGATAATAGTGACTAGACTAAGCTTTAGATGGAAATAAGTTCCCTCTCGCATAACTTACCCCGTTTCAAATGGGTTCCTCTCGGTCAGCCACTTGCCGTATATACAATCCTACGCCTTTCCCCACTCCTTTTCTCGAGCGGCGTGTTTGGATATAGGACTAGGGTTAACCCTCTCCGGCTGAACCTCATGTCGACCCACTCCCTAGGCATTCAGTCTAGTGGTCTAGGTTTCGCGACCGCGCAAGAAATTGTATATACCTCCCCCGCAGTGGTACCATTTTGATGCTTATCGTGACCAACGAATCTAACCTACAGTACGTGTGTCTACGATCGTCGATAATATAGTAACCCAACAAATGATTGGGGTCATTTCCCAAGGGAGTGGTTTTGAGAATTAATAGAAAAATTAAATTTAGTTCTAATTAGTCGTAGGTAAAGACATTAACGAACAAAAACATTGTAAATTAAAGGGGATGACACAAAAGTGTCAACTATCAATTGGGGGTTTTGTCACTAGTAGTGAAAACTGCAAAAGTAAACAAGAAATTCAAGTATGGGATAAAGTTCTTGCGGTGTGACCGTAATACAAGTTGAGATAAATCGTTGGGTAAATGCTTTTGATAGGAAATTTACAAGATAATAGTGACTAGACTAAGCTTTAGATGGAAATAAGTTCCCTCTCGCATAACTTACCCCGTTTCAAATGGGTTCCTCTCGGTCACCCACTTGCCGCATAAAGACCAGCCTACGCCATACCCCACTCACTTTTCGAGCGGAGTGTTAGGATATGGAACTAGGGTTCACCCTCTCGGGCTGAAGCTCATGTCTAATCACTCCTTAGGCCATCCATCTAGTAGTGTTGGTTTCGCGACCGATGAAGAAGGGGTATATACCTCCCAGGCAGCGGCGCCTTTTTGATATAAATCATAACCAAAGACACTAACCTACAGTACGAGTGTCTACGATAGTTGATAATATAGTAACCCAACAAATAGTTGGGGTCGTGTCCCAAGGAAGTGGTTTTGAAAATCAATAGAAAAATTAAATATAGTTCTAATTAGTCGTAGCTAAAGACATTAACGAACAAAAATATTGTAAATTAAAGAGGGTGACACAAAAGTGTCAACTATCAATTGGGGTTTTTGTCACTAGTAGTGAAAACTGCAAGAGTAAACATGAAATTCAAGTATGGGATAGAGTTCTTGGGGTGTGACCGTAATACAAGTTGAGATAAATCGTGGGGTAAATTCTTTCGATAGGAAATTTACAAGAAAATAGTGACAAGACTAAACTTTAGATGGAAATAAGTTCCCTCTAAGGTAACCTACCCATTTTAAAATGGGTTTCTCTCGGACACCCACTTGTCTCATTAAGACCAGCCTACGCCTTATACCACTCACTTTCTCGAGCAAAATGTTAGGATATGGGACTAGGGTTAACCCTCTCTGGCTGAAACTCATGTCGACCCACTTCCTAGGCCATCAATTTAGTGGTCTAGGTTTCGCGACCGCTTAAAAAGTTGTATATACTTCACCCACAGCGGTGGCATTTTGATGCTTATCGTGACCAATGACTCTAACCTACGGTACGAGTGTATACGATAGTGGAGAATATAGTAACCCAACAAATGATTGGGGTCGTTTCTCAAGGGAGTGGTTTTGAGAATTAATAGAAAAATTAAATTTAGTTCTAATTAGTCGTAGCTAAAGACATTAAAGAACAAAAACATTGTAAATTAAAAAGGGTGACACAAAAGTGTCAAGTATCAATTGGAGGTTTTGTCACTAGTAGGAAAATTTGTAAAAGTTAACAAGAAAATCAAGTATGGGATAAATTTCTTAGGGTGTGACCGTAATACAAATTAAGATAAATCGTTGGGTAAATGCTTTCGATAGGAAATTTACAAGAAAATAGTGACAAGACTAAGCTTTAGATGGAAATAAGTTCCCTCTAAGGTAACCTGCACATTTTAAAATGGGTTTCTCTCCGACACCTACTTGTCGCATGAAGACCAGCCTACGCCTTATCCCACTCACTTTCTCGAGCGAAATGTTAGGATATGGGACTAGGGTTAACCCTCTCTGGCTGAAACTCATGTCGACACACTCCCTAGGCCATCAGTCTAGTGGTCTAAATTTCACGACCGCGCAAGAAGTTGTATATACCTCACCCACAGCGGTGGCATTTTGATGCTTATCATGACCAACGACTCTAACCTACGGTAAGAGTGTCTACGATCGTCGATAATATAGTAACCCTACAAATGATTGGGGTCGTTTCCCAAGGGAGTAGTTTTGAGAATTAATAGAAAAATTAAATTTAGTTCTAATTAGTCATAGCTAAAGACATTAACGAACAAAAACAATATAAATTAAAGGGGGTGACACAAAAGTGTCAACTATCAATTGGGGGTTTTGTCACTAGTAGTGAAAACTGCAAAAGTAAACAAGAAATTCAAGTATGGGATAAAGTTCTTGGGGTGTGACCGTAATACAAGTTTAGTTAAATCGTTGGGTAAATGCTTTTGATAGGAAATTTACAAGATAATAGTGACTAGACTAATCTTTAGATGGAAATAAGTTCCATCTCGCAAAACTTACCCCGTTTCGAATGGGTTCCTCTCGGTCACCCACTTGCCGCATAAAGACAAGCCTACGCCATACCCCACTCACTTTCTCGAGCGGAGTGTTTGAATATGGGACTAGGGATCATCCTCTAGGGCTGAACCTCATGTCGACCCACTACTTAGGCCATCATTCTAGTGGTCTAGGTTTCGCGAGCGATCAAGAAGTTGTATATACCTCCCCCGCAGCGGTGCCATTTTGATGATTATCGTGACCAATGACACTAACCAACGGTACGAGTATCTACGATCGTTGATAAATCATTGGGTAAATGCTTTTGATAGGAAATTTACAAGATAATAGTGACTAGACTAAGCTTTAGATGGAAATAAGTTTCTCTAACCTACGGTACGAGTGTCCCTATAATGTAACCTACCCATTTTAAAATGGGTTTCTCTCGGACACTCATTTGTCGTATGAAGACCAGCCTATGCCTTACCCTACTCACTCTCTTGAGCTGAGTGTTAGGATATGGGATTAGGGTTCACCCTCTCCGGTAGTACCTCATGTCGACCCACTCCTTAGGCCATCAGTCTAGTGGTCTAGGTTTCGCAACCGCTCAAGAAGTTTTATATACTTCACCAGTAGCGGTGCAATTTTGATGCTTATCGTGACCAACGTCACTAACCTACGGTATGACTGTCTACGATCTTCGATAATATAGTAACCCAACAAATGGTTTGGGTCGTGTCCCAAGGGATTGGTTTTGAGAATTAATAGAAAAATTAAATTTAGTTCTATTTAGTCGTAGCTAATGACATTATCGAACAAAAACATTGTCAATTAAAGGGGGTGACACAAAAGTGTCAACTATCAATTGGGTGTTTAGTCACTAATAGTAAAAACAACAAAAGTGAACAACAAATTCAAGTATGGGAGAAAGTTCTTAGGGTGTGACCGCAATACAAGTTGAGACAAATCGTTGGATACATGCTTTCGATAAAAAATTCACAAGATAATAGTGACTAGACTAAGGTTTAGGTGGAAATTAATTCCCTTTCGAAAAACTTACCACATTTAAAATGGGTACCCCCGGACACCCACTAGCCGCATGAAGACCATCCTACGCCTTACCCCACTCACTCTCTTGAGCTGAGTGTTAGGATATGGGACAAGGGTTCACCCTCTCCGGCAGTACCTCATTTCGACCCACTCCTTAGGCCATCAGTCTAGTGGTCTTGGTTTCGCAACCAATCAACAAGGTGTATATACCTCCCGGGCAGCGGTGCTATTTTGATGTTTATCGAGACCAACGTAACTAACCTACGGTACGAGTGACTACGATCGTCGATAATATGATAACCCAACAAATGGTTGGGGTTGTGTCCCAAAGGAGTGGTTTTTAGTATTAATAGAAAAATAAAATTTAGTTCTAATTAGTCGTAGCTAAAGACATTAATGAACAAAAATATTGTAAATTAAAGGGGGTGACAATAAAGTGTCAACTATCAATTGGGGGTTTTGTCACTAGAAGTAAAAACTGAAAAAGTAAATCAGAAATTCAAGTATGGGAGAAAGTTCTTGGGGAGTGACCGTAATACAAATTGAGACAAATCGGTGGGTAAATGCTTTCGATAGGAAATTTACAAGATAATAGTGACTAGACTAAGCTTTAGATGGAAATAAGTTCCCTCTCGGAAAACTTACCACATTTAAAATGGGTACCTCCCGGACACCCACCAGCCGCATGAAGACCATCCTACGCCTTACCCCACTCACTCTCTTGAGCTGAGTGTTAGGACATGGGACTAGGTTTCCCCCTCTCGGGCAGAACCTCACGTCGACCCACTCATTATGCCATCAGTCTAGTGGTCTAGGATTCTCAAAAGCTCAAGAAGGTGTATATACTTCCCCGGCAGCGGTGCCATTTTGATTCTTATCATGACCAACGACCCTAACCTACGGTACGAGTGTCTACGATCGTCGATAATATAGTAACCCAACAAATGGTTGGGGTCGTGTCCCAATGGAGTGGTTTTGAGAATTAATAGAAAAATTAAATTTAGTTCTAATTAGTCGTAGCTAAAGACATTAATGAACAAAAACATTGTAAATTAAAGGGGGTGACACAAAAGTGTCAACTATCAATTGCGGGTTTTGTCACTAGTAGTGAAAACTGCTAAAGTAAACAAGAAATTCAAGTATGGGATAAAGTTCTTGGGGTGTGACCGCAAAACAAGTTGAGAAAAATCGTTGGGTAAATGCTTTCGATAGGAAAATTACAAGTTAATAGTGACTAGACTAAGGTTTAGATGGAAATAAGTTCCCCCTCAGACAACTTACCCCATTTAAAATAGGTTCCTCTCAGACACCCACTTGCCGCATGAAGACCATCCTACGCCTTACCCCACTCACTCTCTTGAGCTGAGTATTAGGATATGGGACTAGGGTTCTCCCTCTCGGGGAGAACCTAATGTCGACCCACTCCTTAGGCCATCAGCCTAGTTGTTCAGGTTTCGCGAACGCTCAAGAAGGTGTAAATACCTCCCCAGTAGCAGTGCCATTTTGATGCTTATCGCGACCAACGACACTAACCTACGGAACGTGTGTCTACGATCGTCGATAATATAATAACCTAACTAAATGTTGGGGTCGTATTCCAAGGGAGTGGTTTTGAGAAATTAATAGAAAAATAAAATTTAGTTCTAATTAGTCGTAGCTAAAGACATTAAAGAACAAAAACATTGTAAATTAAAGGGGGTGACCCAAAAGTATAAACTATCCAATGGGGGTTTTGTCACTAGTAGTAAATACTGCAAATGTAAACAAGAAATTCAAGTATGGGAGAATGTTCTTGGGGTGTGACCGCAATACAAAATGATATAAATTGTTGGGTAAATGCTTTCAATAGGAAAATTACAAGTTAATAGTGACTAGAGAAAGGTTTAGATGGAAATAAGTTCCCTCTCTGACAACCTACCCCATTTAAAATCGGTTCCTCTCGGACACCCACTTGCCGCATGAAGACCAGCCTACGCCTTACCCCACTCACTTTCTTGAGCTGAGTGTTAGGATATGGGACTAGGGTTCACCCTCTCAGGGAGAACCTAATGTTGTATTCCAAGGGACTGGCTTTGAGATATTAATAGAAAAATAAAATTTAGTTCTACTTAGTCGTAGCTAAAGACATTAATGAACAAAAATTTTGTAAATTAAAGGGGGTGACACAAAAGTGTCAACTATCAATTGGGCATTTTGTTACAAGTTGTAAAAACAGAATAAGTAAACAAGAAATTCAAGTGTGGGCGAGAGTTCTTGGGGTGTGACCACAACACAGGTTGAGATAAATCGTTGGGTACATTCTTTTAATAGGAAATTTACAAGATTATTGTGACTAGACTAAGCTTTAGATGGAAATAAGTTCCCTCTCGGGTAACTTACCCCATTTAAAATGGGTCCTTCTCGGATACACATTTGCAGTATGAAGACCAGCCTACGCCTTTCCCCACTCACTTTCTCGAGCTGAGTTTTAGGATATGGAACTAGGGTTCACCCTATATGGCTGAACCTCATGTCGACCCTTTCCTTAATCTATCAGTCTAATGTTATAGGTTTCGAGACCGCTCAAAAAAGTGTATATACGTCCTCGGCAGTGGTGCCATTTTAATTCCTATTATGACCAACGACACTAACCTACGGTACGAGTGTCTACGATAGTCGATAATATAATAACACAACTAAAGGTTGGGGTCTTGTCCCAAGGGAGTGGATTTGAGAATTCATAGAAAAATAAAATTTATTTCTAATTTGTCGTAGCTAAAGACATTAACGAACAAAAACATTGTAAATTAAAGGGGGTGACACAAAAGTGTCAACTATCAATTGGGGGTTTTGTCACTAGTAGTAAAAACTGCAAAAGTAAATAAGAAATTAAAGTATGGGATAAAGTTTTTGGGGTGTGACCGTAATACAAGTTGAGATAAATCGGTGGGTAAATGCTTTCAATTGGAAACTTACAAGATAATAGTGACTAGACTAAGCTTTAGATGGAAATAAGTTCCCTCTCGGACAACTTACCCCGTTTAAAATGGGTTCCTATCGGACACCCACTTCCTTTATGAAGACCAGCCTACGCCTTACCCCACTCATTCTCTTGAGCTGAGCGTTAGGATATGGGACTAGGTTTCACCCTCTCGGGCAGAACCTCATGTCGACCCATTCCTTAGGCCATCAATCTATTGGTCTAGGTTTCGCGACCAATCAAGAAGGTGTATATACCTCCCCCGCAACGGTGATATTTTGATGCTCATCGTGACGAACGACACCAACCTACGGTACGAGTGTCTACAATCGTCGATAATATAGTAACCCAACTAAAAGTTGGGGTCGTGCCACAAAAGAGTGGTTTTGAGAATTAATAGAAAAATAAAATTTAGTTCTAATTAGTCGTAGCTAAAGGCATTAACGAACAAACACTTTGTAAATTAAAGGGGGTGACACAAAAGTGTCAACGATCAATTGGGGGTATTGTCACTAGTAGTAAAAACTGCAAAATTAAACAAAAAATTCAGGTATGAGAGAAAGTTCTTGGGGTGGGACAGCAATACAAGTTAAGACAAATCGTTGGGTAGATGCTTTCAATAAAAAACTAACAAGATAATAGTGACTAGACTAAGGTTTAGATGGAAATAAGTTCCCACTCGGACAACTTACCCCATTTAAAATGGGTTCCTCTCGAACACTCACTAACCGCATGAAAACCAGCCTATGCCTTACCCCACTCACTCTCTTGAGCTGACTGTTAGGATATGGGACTAGGGTTCACCCTCTCGGGCAGAACCTTATGTCGACCCATTCCTTAGGCCATCAGTCTATTGGTCTAGCTTTCGCGACCGCTCAAGAAGATGTATATACCTCCACGGCAGCAGTGCCCTTTTGATGCTCATCGTGACGAACGACACCAACCTACGGTACGAGTGTCTACGATCGTCGATAATTTAGTAACCCAACTAAAGGTTGGGGTCGTGTCCCAAGGGAGTGGTTTTGAGAATTAATATAAAAATAAAATTTAGTTCTAATTAGTCGTCGCTAAAGGCATTAACGACCAAAGACTTTGTAAATTAAAAGGGGTGACACAAAACTGTCAACTATCAAATAGGGGTTTTGTCACTAGTAGTAAAAACTGCAAATGTAAACAAGAAATTCAAGTATGGGAGAATGTTCTTGGGGTGTGACCGCAATACAAATTGATATAAATCGTTGGGTAAATGCTTTCGATAGGAAAATTACAAGTTAATAGTGACTAGAGAAAGGTTTAGATGGAAATAAGTTCCCTCTCAGACAATTTACGCCATTTAAAATGGGTTCCTCTCGGACACCCATTTGCCGCATGAAGACCAGCCTACGTCTTACCCCACTCACTTTCTTGAGCTGACTGTTAGGATATGGGACTAGGGTTCACCCTTTCGGGGAGAACCTAATGTCGACCCACTCCTTAGTCCATTAGTCTAGTTGTACAGGTTTCCCGACCACTCAAGAAGGTGTAAATACCTGCCCAGTAGCGATGCCATTTTGATGCTTATCGTGACCAACGACACTAATCTACGGAAATAGTGTCTACGATCGTCGATAATACATTAACCCAACAAATGGTTGGGGTTGTGTGATACGCTCAAATTACACCTCCTTACAGAAGTATAAGCGATCGTTATCAAGTAAAGAACCCAACTTGTAGGTTGGGATCGATCCCATGAGGAAAATGGTTTAGACTTTACTTTAACCAACAATTATATTCAATTAGTCAAATTATTTCCAGAAACAGGTAATAAAAGGGGGGTTGTG
>JAJOOI010027784.1:0-13094 GCA_029582585.1 Solanum bukasovii
TTTATCATTACTTAAGCCAGAGGAACGACCTACAACGCGAGCACTAAAAGCAGGATTTATTTCAACAGAGTTATTAACCAGATATTGCAAACTAATTGGATACAAATACCTTGATCACATATGTTCGAAATGTAACGGAGAAGATAATATAATTTCAGATGTACAACTGGAATGATAAACAAGATAAAGACGGAAGAAGATAAGAAAGAAGAAAAAAGACAAAACCACATGGGCTTCACATGAACGGAAGAAAATAAGAAGAATAAGACAAAGAAGAAGAAGATATATTTGACAAGTGTAAAATAGTATTGTATTGTGTCATAAGGAAGGAAGAAAAAGTCATAAAGTAGATATGTCATAATGTAAATATAATATATTATTTACATTTTTAATGACTTTTACTACACATTATGACATACCATACCTATTTTTAGTACGATGATCAACTAATATGAGATGGAGGGAGTACTTGTGAATGTTAACATAAATTATCTCTATATTTTCAAAACTGAATAATAAAATTGAATATTTATTTTTAATACAAGTGAACAAGTAAAATTAAATAGGGAGAGTATAAATTACTACTCCCTCTGTCCCTAATTACTTGTCCACTTTTCCATTTTTAGTTGTCCCTAATTACTTGTCCATTTTTGACAAATCAATAAAGGACAATTTATTTTACCTATTATATCCACTTCATAATTAATAGGGATAAAATAGTAAACTTACTATGTTAATAATTATTTTCTTAATAGGTGTATCAATTCAAGAGTGGACAAGTATTTAGGGACAGAGAAAGTATTACCAAATAGTGTAAGATATGAATGTATTGATGAGTAATTCTTCCACGCTTAGTTGACTATTGACATTGTGTACAATTAATTAAAGGGAAAAAACTCAAATGTGCTATCGAACATTGAGAAAAAAACTCGTCTATATTATCTGTTAAAAATTTGGCTTATTTATGTCAGTTTTATTTGAGATAGAGGCTCATACATGCCATTAGTTGTTAACTAAATACAGTTTCGATTTTGTAAAACTATTTTTTACACATGATCAATTATGATTCATTCACGTCATTAATTAAATTATTTTTTAAAAGAAAAAGACTAAAATATGTCATCGAAGTCTTTTCTCAAATGAAAATGACATAGATGAACGAAAAATTTAATTGATGACAGAAATAAATGTTTTCTCAAAATTTGATGACATAAATAAATTTTTTCTCAAAGTTTGATAACATATTTAAGCTTTTTTCCTTAATTAAATTGCATAATTCCAAGGTATTTTTGCGTTCAAATTAAATTGTTTAGTTGTCCCATGCTAAACTAGCAATCGAAATGGACAATTTTTTCCTATTTAAGAAGAGTCACTCTTCCACATCTATACAAAAATTAGTCAAAATGGAAAAAAAAACAGTGATAAAATAATATCTAAGAAAGAAGATAAAAATACTAATAATGATGAAGACAATAGCAAAGCTAAGGTAGTTGCTACTGAAAATGAAAGTGCTTCAATTTTTCATACTTATGAGCAGTGGCGGACGCAGGATTTTTATTCAGGGGGTTCGAATATAAAAAGTAAAAATGTGAAAAGGTTGATTAAAAGGAGCGTAGCGGCGAAAGACAAGATTAATTTTAACTCACTAAATTTTAACTCGTTTTGTTATGTTCCATTTAATATTTCTTCCTACTTACGTCTTGCTTCATCGAGCCTTTTTAAAATCTATTGTGCTTTTAGAAAACAAATATAGTAGTAATTTTTCAGTTGTAGCCAAACTTCTTTTCAAAAGCTAAAACATAACTTTCCCCAAAAGCACTTTTGAAAATTTTGGCCAAGCACAAATTTGACCTCTAATATTGACGAGAAAAAAAATTGAATTTATTAGCCAAACACCGAATGTTAATCTACAAAATAATTTTTTTGTGAAAACATTTCTGAAAAAAAGTACTCCTAATAATAACAATTTTTATAAATTTGGCCAATCTCGCTATTAATTTTGTTGTTTTAACGTTTTAAACACATTTATTACTAGGAGCCTATTCTTATTCTATATTATATTCTTCGTAAAATGATACAGATAATTTATATAAATATTATTTATGAAAAAAATTAAATGTTTTATTAATTAATATTTCCTCTGTCCCAATTTATGTGGCACTTTTCATTTTTTGAGAATAATTTTAGTTTGACCGAAAATTTGCGCATGGAATTTTCAATTTTTCAAAATGTAATTTATATATTTATAAACTACGTAAAAAGTACTATAAGTCAAAATAATTGAAAATTCAAAATATTTAAAAGATATATGAAAAATTCATAGGTCAAAAAAGACTTGTTTGAATCTTGAAATTCAGAAAATGTCACATAAATTGAAATGAAGAGAATATCAACTTTTATTAATTTTCATCAAACTTCAACTCAATTTCGTTTAAGCTTCAGTGATTTTGATAGGGATATTAACCTTTGTAAAATCAAATCAAACAACATTTTGAAAGTTGTGGGTTGGGCTTTGGGAAAAGACAAAATTAAAACTTATAACAAAAAGTTGTGGGGAAAGACAAAATTTAAGCTAAAATTAAAGAGCAATTTTTATATATAGCAAATATAAAAATCATATTTGTATGTTATAGCTATAATTTGCATAATTGCGCTCCATAGCAAACATAAATATGTCTATTTCACTATACATATACAAAAGAAAGCAATTGTATAATCTGTTTCGGTATAAATATACAAAAGATCAATTCTATAATCTGTGTTTGTATAAAGCGAGAAAAAGAGAAAGACAAAACAAAACTGGGCAGGGGAAGATAGTATTTGTATAATCATAAGTGTATAGGATGAAAATATATGTATTTGTATTTGTATATACAATTTTCTCTCTCTTTATACAAACACAAACGCAATGTATACATTTTTGTTTGTATAAAGTGAGAGAGCCGAGCGAGATATGGGAGAGGGGCGAGCGAGATTTGGGAGAGGGGAGAGAGGGGAACGAAAATATATGTATATATACAATTTTCTCTCGCTTTATACAAACACAAACACATTTTATACATTTGTGATTGTATAAAAGCGAGAGAGACGAGGGAGACTACCCAGCGAGAACGAGAGTGGCAAGCGAGATTCACCAGGAGAGAGGCGAAATAGCAACAGTTTGCTATGGGGTACAATTAAATCAAACTATGGTTATAGCATTTAATTTGAATTAATAGAATATGTATATATACAATTTTCTCTTGCTTTATGGGAGACTGCCCAGCGAGAACGAGAGTGGCGAGTGAGATTCACCAGGAGCAGTGGCGGACGCATGATTTTTATTCAGGGGGTTCGAATATAAAAAGTAAAAATGCGAAAAGGTTGATTAAAAGGAGCGTAGCGGCGAAAGATAAGATTAATTTTAACTCACTAAATTTTAACTCGTTTTGTCATGTTCCATTTAATATTTCTTCCTACTTATGTCTAGCTTCATTGAGCCTTTTTAAAATCTATTGTGCTTTTAGAAAACAAATATAGTAGTAATTTTTCAGTTGTAGCCAAACTTCTTTTCAAAAGCTAAAACATAACTTTCTCCAAAAGCACTTTTGAAAATTTTGGCCAAGCACAAATTTGATCTCTAATATTGACAAGAAAAAAAATTTGAATTTAATAGCCAAACACAGAATGTTAATCAACAAAATAATTTTTTTGTGAAAACACTTTTGATAAAAAGTACTCCTCATAATAACAATTTTTATAAATTTGGCCAATCTCTCTATTAATTTTGTTGTTTTAACGTTTTAAACATATTTATTACTAGGAGCCTATTCTTATTCTATATTATATTCTTCGTAAAATGATACAGATAATTTATATAAATATTATTTATGAAAAAAATTAAATGTTATATTAATTAATACTCCCTCTGTCCCAATTTATGTGACACTTTTCATTTTTTTGAGAATAATTTTAGTTTGACCGAAAATTTGCGCATGAAATTTTCAAATTTTCAAAATGAAATTTATATATTTATAAACTACGTAAAAAGTACTATAAGTTAAAATAATTGAAAATTCAAAATATTTAAAAGATATATGAAAAATTCATAGGTCATAAAAGACTTGTTTGAATCTTGAAATTCAGAAAATGTTACATAAATTGAAATGGAGAGAATATCAACTTTTATTAATTCTCAGCAAACTTCAACTCAATTTCGTATAAGCTTCAGTGATTTTGGTAGGGATATTAACCTTTGTAAAATCAAATCAAACAACATTTTGAAAGTTGTGGGCTGGGCTTTGGGAAAAGACAAAATTAAAACTTATAACTAAAAGCTGTGGGGAAAGACAAAATTTAAGCTAAAATTAAAGAACAACTTTCATATATAGCAAACATAAAAATCATATTTGTATGGTATAACTATAATTTGCATAATTGCGCTCCATAGCTAACATAAATATGTATATTTCGCTATACATTTACAAAAGAAAGCAATTGTATAATCTGTTTCGGTATACATATACAAAAGATCAATTGTATAATATGTGTTTGTATAAAGCGAGAAAGAGAGAAATTAAAGACAAAACAAAACTGGTAGGGGAAGATAGTATTTGTATAATCATAAGTGTATAGGATGAAAATATATGCATTTGTATTTGTATATACAATTTTCTCTCGCTTTATACAAATACAAACGCAATGTATACATTTGTGTTTGTATAAAGTGAGAGAGGCGAGAGAGATCTGGGAGAGGGGAGATAGGGGAACGAAAATATATGTATATATACAATTTTCTCTCGCCTTATACAAATACAAACACATTTTATACATTTCTGTTTGTATAAAAGTTAGAGAGGCGAGGGAGACTACCCAACGAGAACAAGAGTGGCAAGCAAGATTCACCAGGAGAGAGGCGAAATAACAACAGTTTATTATGGGGTACAATTAAATCAAACTATGGTTATAACATTTAATTTGAATTAATAGTATATGTATATATACAATTTTCTCTCGCTTTATGGGAGACTGCCCAGCGAGAACGATAGTGGCGAGCGAGATTCACCAGGAGAGACGCGAAATAGCAACAGGTTGCTATGGGGTACAATTAAATCAAACTATGGTTATAACATTAAATTTGAATTAATAGTTTGCTATTATATACAATTTTCCCAAAATTAAATATATGCGCGTTAAGCAAGAATCGAACTTGGAACCTTGGAGTCATTCTGAACCCCCTTGACCACTGAGTTACGAGTCACAGTTGTGTTGAGGGGGTTTATTTTAATATATATACTCATAAATAACAATTTTAACCTTATATATACATTGTAATTTTTAATCGAGTGAACCCCCTCCCGTCCACCTAGGTCCGCCCCTGCTTATGAGGAGTTTTTGGCTGATGTCTACTCAATGAATTTTCATAGTGAAATAATGAAAATAATTGATGTTAAAGACTTGTTAATGTTTGATTATGAATCAAGGGCCACTTCAAAGAAGAAGGAGATGAAAAAGATTATCAAGAAATAAATTTCTTAGTATTATTTTTTAAGTTTTATGCATGATGTCTTCAATATTGAATTATGGTTGTTGTCTCTTTTTGTTGTGTACTTGTGTTTAATTAAATTGTATTTTTATTACTTTTTATGTCTTGTGTGACATTATTTCACTTGTTATGATGTTTAAGAAAAAAAAAGATTATTATTGAAAAAATAGTGATATTAAATAATTTATACATATTTGTGTGGTTTATTAGAAGTAAAAGATAAATTTTAAAATTAAATTGTTTTTAATTATAATAAGTGACATTTTTTAAAATGGATTAAAAGGGAAAAGATCTAGCATAAAAATGAGACGAGGGAGTATAATTGGACTGATATGGGAGCAATGCAAACTTTGGATATATACGCATATTATCAAAAAATGAATCACTATATTGAATGGAAATTTATCGTATCAAAGTTTTAATGAATTAGAATTTTGGAATATCGTATCACTATATAAATTTACTATGCCATTAATTGATTTCTTAATAGGTGTGTCAATTCAAAAGTGGACAAGTAATTACGGACAGAGGGAGTATATACTTCATCCGTTTCATTTTATATGTCATCTTTTTACTTTGCACTTGCATCAAGTAATGATGTAACTTTACCCTTCTACCCTTATTTGATTTTTTTGAAACTCAAGTTTTCAATCAATGAATATGAATTAATTTAACCAATGAACATGAATCATTTTACTTAGCTTTTCTAAGTTGGTCAAATGTATATTTTCAAGGCTAATAACTTACAAGGGTAAAAAAGGAACAATATGATAATTTATGCATTGATTTTATAAAATGACAAGTATTATGGATCAACTATTTATAGAAATGGATGACATATAAAAGGGGACGGAGGGAGTATGTTTTGTCCTGTTAATTAGCTCTTTATTTAGCTATAATGTTCTTCAATTTGTTTAGTGTATGACTTATTGTATCTCTTTAGTTACACTATCTACTGGATTGTTGTTTGTAGCTTTAACAGCCCCTTCAGCAAATCTATCCGGTTTGGCAAATGCCATTGGCAAGCGATAGTAACGCTCAGAAATAATTTCAGTGGGCAAGTACTACTAGCGCTTGACCATTTTGGTGGGTAAGCATTACTAACGTTTGACCATTTTAGTGGGTAAGCGTTTCTAAAGAATTTTGATTGGTAAGCGCTAGTGACATTTTCCCATTTCGATGGGCAGGCATTAGTGACACTAGAGAATTTTGGTGGGCAAGCGCTGATAATGCTTAAAAATTTTGGTGGGCAAGAAATACTGGTGCTTGACCATTTTGATGGTCTAGCGTTAGTGACATTGAAAAATTATGTTTGTCAAGCGCTACCTGTGCTTGATAATTTTAGTGGGAACTGAAGAATTTTGCAACACAACTTGTGAATTGGTTCGATGAGGTGTTTGGGTAAGTTTTATATATATATATATATATATATATATATATATATCATATGTTTGGGTAAGTTTCATTTAATAATTTATTTTATTTTTATATTTTATTTTATGTTTATGTACTACTCCCTCCGTTTCAAAATAATTGAATTGTTGAGACATTTTTCATATTTCAAATTAACTTAATTTTTAATTTTTAATCAAGACTACTTTTAGAATATTCTTCCATTTTTACCATCCTCATTTGAAATTTTCTATGTGATGAGTTCAAGAAACTTTAATTGCTTTGAATTATTTTAAAGATTAATTTGATAATAATTAGTAAGGGCAAAAATGGAAAGTAATGTCTAATTTATGTCCTATCTTCTTTCCTTAAAGGGTGTGAAATACCCCAACAATTCAATTATTTTGAAATGGAGGAAGTATTATTTTATTTATTATTTTACCTATTATTTTGTAGAATTAGAAAAAAAGGTAACAACAATATTTTTGCAAGACTAAAAAAAAGAAAAAAGCAACAATTAAAGATTTCAACTCTAAAAAAAACAAACATCGATTGAAAATTTGAATATGAATATTTTAATTTAATAAAAATAAAATTTTCTTTCACAATTCCCGCTCAATATGTGGTCGATTCAAGAAAGTTGATCAATAATCTTCATGTTTTCTTCCTACAGCATGGTCGATTCAAGAAAATAACTCTTGTTGTTGTGTTTTAGGGTTGATTCGAGAAAGCTAGGACATTTTGTGTTCAATCTTGTGAAGTAAGTTCATTTTCGAATCTCTATGACTATTGTTGTCAATTTCCTCTTTAAATATAGCGTCTATTTTGTATGTTACTACAGTGATGATGTTTTGTACATATGTGAATAAAGTTTGAATTTTTTAGGGTTTCCTTGTCAGTAATTTGTCGGGTTTATTTGAATATTTTTTTCCAGGGAATCTTAAGGATATTATTATAGTAACTCGCTTTCACCATGGTGGTAAGTTTGTGGAAGGCACATCTACTTACATAGGGGAAAGTGAAGAGGAATATGTAGGTATCGATAAAGACCACTTTTCTTTAATGGAATTGCTTTTTTATACTAGAGATCTGGGGTATGTTACTGTGGGTGGGTTTTATTTTAAAGACCTTACAACCAATAACTTTGTCTTAGTGGATAACGATTTCAGCTTACTAAACCTTATAAAAGACCTAGGTGATGGTGACTTTTTGGACTTGTATGTTCAACATTTTGTGGATGAGGTAGAGGTTGTTAAAGATGGGGTCCCTATAGGTTATCTTTGTGGGCCAACAGTTGGTGAAAGTGTTAATGAGGATGGGATAGAAAACTCACATAATATTAATGTGGATAAAGGGTTACAACAAGGAGCTGCTTAATCTAAGAATATTAATGTTGAAGTTGGTGTGGATGGAGGGTTACAACAAGGAGCTGCCCAATCTGAGAATATTAATGTTGAAGTTGGTATAGATGATGCATCAGATCTTGAAGGTGTTGAAACATAGTGGGATATTAGTGATGATTCACAAGAGTTTGCTATTCCAGATGATGACTCAGAGATTGATGAAGAGTTGAGAACTCTTAGAAATGAAAGGAGAACCAAATTGCAGAGAAAAAAACCTGTTCCTACAGAGGAAATAATTCTTGGAGTAGCTGGTGTTGATAGAGGATTTGAAGACATTGGAAGAAACAAAGTTGATAGGTATATATGAAGATTGGGGGGAGATGAGCAATATATTGATAGTTCAGAACTGGATAGTGATGACAGTAGGGATGAATTAGATCCTAAAGCTGTGGAAAGTGTTGATTTACCACATAGAAGAAAAAGCAAAAAGGTCAGATTTGATCCTGATTGTGTAGTTGCTATATTTGAGCATACGTATTTGAAAATGCCATAGAATTTAGAAAGGCTGTGGCAGAATATGCTGTGGAATATAAAGTCAAATTAAAATTGATGCCTAATGAAAAACATAGAGTCAGAGTTAAATGTCAACACAAGAAATGCAAATGGTTGTTGTATGCTAGCCTAGACAAAAACTCTGATGACTTTATTGTTAAGAATTACTATCATGTTCATCAGTGCCCTACCACAACCAAGAACAAGTGGGGTACATCTAACTTTATTGCAAATAAGTTTAGGGACAAAATAGTTTCTCAAGAGTTGGTGAGGAAGAAGACATGATTGTATGTTGAAAGAACTTTCTGTTATAGGGGAAAATTGATGATTCTCAAGGAGTTTATGGGTGATTGGAAAATGGAGTTTGCAAGGTTGTGTGATTATGCAGACATGATAAAATAGACTAATCCTGGTAGTTCATGTTGGGTGAGGACAGACAGGAAATCTACTCCACGAAAGAATATGTTTGTTTACTTTTATGTTTGTTTGATGCATTAAAGAGAGGTTGGTTGGAAGGATGTAGAAAAATCATTGGTTTTGATGGATGCTTTCTGAAGGGTGCTTGCAAGGGTGAATTATTAGTTGCAATTGGTAGGAATGGAAATCAACAAATGTTTCCAATTGCTTCATCAACTTCTTGATACAAGATCTAAACTTAGGCATTGGACATGGATTGACTATGATGTCCGATATGCAAAAGGTTAGTTTAATGTTAATTTTATTTAATTTTGATATCATTGTCTACTTATTTAATTATTACTAGTCATAAATTTCAATTATTATGATATGTAGGGTCTTGTAGCAGCCATAATGAAGTTGCTGCCAAATTGTGAGCAGAGGATGTGTGCTAGACACATCTGGTCCAATTGGAGAAAGAAGAAAACAATTCTGGAGATGTGCAAAATCAAGTTTTAAGGTAAAATTTCAAGATGAAATGGACAAACTTAATAAACTTGGTAATAAGAAGATCTGTGGGGACTTGTTACATTATGAAAAAAAGACATGTGTAAAGCATATTTTAAGGAGCATGCTAAGTGTGATATTGTTGAGAATAATATGTGTGACACATTTAATTCTCGGATATTAGCTGCTAGACATAAATCAATTATCACCATGTTAGAAGAGATTAGACATAAGCTAATGGATAGAAATGTTGAGATGAGAAAATTTGTTGACACTTGGATATCAGACATTTCTCCTATGGCAAGTTTAGTAGTTGAAGAAAACAAAGATTATGCTAGAGAATGTCAAGTTAGGTTCAATGGCCAATTTGGATATGAAATGTTAGATGGTCATTATAGGCATATTATTGATATAAAAAAGAAGACATGTACTTGTAGAACCTGGCAGTTGAGAGGCATACAATGTCAACATGTTGTTTTGGCATATCAGCATGCAGATCAAGACCTTGAAGATCATGTTGTACATTGGTATAGAAAAGATATTTTCATGAAGGCTTATAATTACTTTATCCAGCCAATACCTAACATAATAATGTGGCCTCACACTAGTGATATAGTGATTGAGCCTCACAACATGTCAGCTCAGGCCAACCTATAGGTTCTAGCCAACCACCAACCTGGAGACCATCACAACATGTCAGCTCAGGCCAACGATCAACTTCTATATGTGATGATACTTCAATTGTTAGAAGAGTTCAACAAGCTGGAAGAGGCATGGGGGATGAGGTGATGATACTTCAACTGTTACAAGAGGTCAACAAGCAGAAAGAGGTAGGGGAAGAGAAGGAGCATCAACATCAACAGGAGGAAACAAAAGGCCTAAGACTGTGGGATTTGACATCTACACTGATGATATAAGTGGCAGACAAACATTAAATGTAAGAGTATAATCAACTTCAATTATTTATAATCTACTTTGATAATAGGCACTTATTTTAGTTTCTTGTATACAACTTGGTACATCAGGTGAAAGAGTTGTTACTCCAGCTGTTTTCAAGTGTGCAACACCAACAAACATTGATATTGGTTATAAGCCTCGTGGACTGAAATGGAAGGGTAAAGATGTTGTCACCACTCCACAATTACAACGCATGAGTAAGTCCAAAGGGGGTGGATCTGCAAATGTCTAGTGCAACAAGAGCAAGAACAGATGGGTGTGACTACTTCAATATGTTTTGGGTGTTTTTGATGTACGCTTAGGGGTTGTTTTATTTTGAATTTGTAATGCAAGCAGGAAACAATACTGAGACTGCTTTAATATGTTTTGTGATGTTTTTGATGTACACTATAACTAGTGGTTTAACAGTGGATTTTCTTACAAGAAAATGCCAAGAATGTTTTGTCGATCATTCATGCTTGTTTGGAGCTTAATGTTGTTGTGTTGTTCACTTAGTATGGTTATTGTTGTTTGGAAGTGAATAAGAGGAATAGAAATAAGGCTATACAATAGAGCTAAATAAACAAAAAAAATATGATAGATTAATGAACAACTTATCTCCATTCCTTTCTCCAAAATCAATACAACAGAAACACAAGACTACTAATACAATCACTCTAAGACTACTAACATAAATATTTCCATATAGTGAAAATAACGAGTGCAATAACGCATATGATCCTGATTTTTCTTGCCTGCTTCCTCTCTTGTTCATAGGATTTGATTCTTTTCAATAGACCCCATATGATCTTTTTTGCTTGAGGCGGTATTTCATCATCGTACCATCGAAAATAATCGTATCCACCTCTTCTCTACACAAATTATCAAAATAATTAAACTATGATTAGGGATTGACAGTAATTTGTTTAACCAGATTAGAATAATGATAAAAAGCTTACCTTTGTGTTTTTGCAGCAAAAAAATCGACGTCATGTATTAAGTTGTGTCCATGAGGTTTTCAATTCAGCATTGACCCCACATTGACAGGACACATTTGCATCTGAAGAAGTTGAAATCGACAAATTGGACATTTTCTTCGCTGTGAAGAAGACGAATGAAGAATTTTTTTTGATCTCCACTGTAGCAGCAACAATGGTGAGATGTGGAGAAGAAAGAGATGAGAAATAAAAAAAGGGGAAGAATCTAGGGTTGGATAAATAAAAGGGGAAGATTTGGACCGTTAAGTATGTTAAAGTGTGCCAATCAGACATATCAGATTTTTTTTCTCACTTCACGCGCTCAAAAGGAGTGCCTCACACGATAAGTGCCAAGTCAGCCAAGTGTGTCTGATAGGTACACTTTTTGAGTGGTTTAAGTGTTCAATACGAAGGAGTCCTTGTTAAGGTATCTATACGGAAAATCCTTACAAGTTCAAGGGGCCGCTTATGCGTTCTACCTAAAACGAAAAAATGTAAACATAATTAGGTACTCCCTCTGTTCTATATTTGAAACGACCCCAAAAATGTCCGAAAATGTGCTTCGGAAACACCTATAATTGTAATTTCCATATATCTCAAAATCTGTGCATGATTTCGGAAATTCGACTTCATATTCTTATTCATGGGGTCAAATTGAGTAGGGGATGGGTCTAACCCGAACTTTAGAGCAACCGTATCTAAATTCGAAAATAGCAAAAAATGCGATTTGGAGGGTCAACTTTAAAAGGGCATATCTCTTAGCACACAAAGAACTGGAAGGGCCACAACCTATTAAATTAAATCTCTTTGAGTTAGCTTTCCAACGCACTTGGTTTCACCTCATTCCGAGTTAGGATGAGGGAGTTATGACCATTTTCGTAAAACTTGTCTGTGCAGATTTGCAATTTCCAGTGAGCTATTTTTTTTTCTTTTTGAGGCTAAGTGTTGGGGACGTTTTTTATAAAAAGGGGATATGTCCCATACTTAGTCTTTTTTTTTTTAACTTCAAAAAACTGTAACACCCCTAAATACTAACCTAGAGTCGCATGTCGATTTACCGTTGCTTAATTACTAGAATATGTTTTAGTCTCATTTTGGGAACTTGAAGTGTTATGATAATTGCCAACTTGCTTAGCATAAATTCTTCTCGTAATTTAAGGATTTGTGATGGGGTGTTTAGGTAATATCCTAATTAGAGTTATGTATAACTTTAAAAGGAAGGTAAGGGATATACATATAGATATATATGTATGATTTTTGGGCAGCCAACTTTTTGTTTGGGCAACCCCTTTTGGTGACATCTGTACAGCTGATAAGTATCACCTTTGTAACTATATATTTTCACACCTCCTATAATTAATTTCGTTTTCCTCAAGTCTAAGAACATTAGAACCTTAGCTTAACATATTGTTCTTCAAAATCACAAGAGAAAACTTGGTCCTTTTTGGCTGGAATTCGAGAACACAC
>JAJOOI010027786.1:0-10143 GCA_029582585.1 Solanum bukasovii
TTTCTTTCATAAGTAAATTATAAATAAATTTTGATGAAACATATATAAAATCTTTAAAATTGTTTATGAATATAATATATTATGTATGTATAGTAATAAAATTTATGTATATAACTTGTTGGTTCAGTTCGGTTATTTCTTCGATTTTTTTCGAACAAAACCATAACCAAACCAAATACTATCGGTTCTTAACAATCTAAAACCAAACCAAACCAAAACCCAAATTTAATCGGTTTGGTTTGGTTTTTCGGTTTGGATTAGTTTTTATCCAAACTATGAACACCCCTAGTTCTTACATGTTGTATCGTACTGTGTATGGAATATTTGTTGTCTCTAAGAATATTTCTATTATTATTTAATGGGTTAAAATGTCTTTTTTTTTATGTAACGATCCGATTTATCGTTACTAAAGGGCATCTCGTATGGAGTCTCAAAAGTCCAGAAATGCGGTGCAAGAATTTTTAAAATTTAAGCGCACAACTATTTTGGCCCAAATTTAATTTTGGTCTAGGCTTACGTTAGCCCACCGTAGCGGGAGGCTTCCCGTTATGGCGGCGCCGCTATAGCGGTTTGAGTTTCGCTATAGCGGGTTGTCAAAATTCTGCAACTTAATTAATGCATTATTTTTTATTTTTCTCCCACTTTGAAAGGAAAAAATAGGTGAGGTGTTGAAATGTGTGCATCCACTATTAGTCAACGGACCAGGTTCCTTGACTCAGCAAGAACAGTAACTGAAATAAAAGTGCGGAAAATAAATAGCTCAAAGTAAATCAGACATAAGGATTTTACGTTGAAACTCCCTTGCTCAAGGGTGGTGAAAACCACGACCTTATTTCACTCAAACGAAGCAACGATTCAGATTACAGGCTCTTGTAACCTAGGAATTTAACTTTAAATCCCTTCCCCCTCTAAGCAACAACTCTGCTGCCTACAGAATCAACTAACTCTAATTGATTCAAACTTCTTTTCTAACTAAGCAACAACTATGTTTCCCACTGAATCAACTAACTCTAATTGATTCAGACTTCTTTTCTAACTAAGCAATAACTCTGTTGCCCACTAAACCAACTAACTCTAGTTGACTTAGATTTCATCCACTGGCCATAGCTAACTCTAGCAATGACTCAAGATTAACACTGAAATGAAACACTGATCTAATTCCTTTATAACTTAGGAATAGATCTACAAAGATAAGCACTAAAATATAAACCCTAAGACAACTAAAGACGCTAACAGCTCTATCAAGTCATGTTGTTCTTGAGGAAAATACTTCTGGAAAGGATGGTTTTTGTTGTGTTCTTGAACTTTTCAGGAATGCAAAAACTAAGGTTGTGTCTATTGAAGCGAGCCTTATATGTGATAGACACAAAAACCCTAGAGGCAGGTTATTGGCCAACGACCCTACTATACGGCACAGACACACACCACCTCTTGCAGTCCAATAGATGGCAGACGGTACTCTGTGCAGAGTACTTTTTTGGCTGTCCTTTTTGCGCATAGGAATACCATTCTCACAATGGGATCAGGTACCCTTATCAGGCCCCATGATTTGTCAAATAGCTAACTCTAGCCACCAACTCCGATCTCCAAGATAAGTCAAGATAAGGGTTGGGAGTCTGGGCTATATTACTATCAATGGTTGCAGTATGTTAATTTTTTATGGACAAGTCAATGCTTAGGGATTTATTTTCACAACTATTTCAACAATTGAGCTGAGTTTATGTGGACTCAGTTCTTAGTTGTTTCTAATTGTATTTATTATTTATCATGATGAGCTTGGCTTTTAGATGGTGTTGGGTTTAGTTTGAGTATGAAAGAGTCTAAGGTGTCAGTTTTATTTACTGTTTCAAAAAAGGCCAGGGAGTTGACATGATAAATTGAGAAAAGATAGCATAATGGTTGATCAGGCTAGTGATGATCTTGTATTCGTGGATATCTATGTGGTAGAAGGGTTAGGCTATGATTGACATTTAGGATGGTGTAACAGAGATGGACGGGATCGAGGTGCTTTAGTTATGTCATTTACCCGGGGAGGGTAAAAGTATGTGGATTGAAGTGGGGTGGAGTATCTTTTATATTGCATATTTCCTTCTGATTTTTTAGCATTACAGATCAGTAACACAAGCAAATTGGACAACTCCAATTTTGCAACAACATTCAATCTCCACTATCACTACTATAAGTACCTTACAACAATATCATCATTAATCTAGCTAAGTATCGTGCATCTTCACAGTGTAAAAATTCAGAATCTGCAATACATAGCTTAGTCTTCATTTTATTCTTCCTCTTATATGCACATTTTGAACTACTTGTATTGCCAGCATTGCAAGGGTTCTTGTTATCTTTTCCTGTAAAATAACATAAACACTTGCTGCCAATGCTATCATATATACCTCAGCTCGTGCTTGCTTGCCTTTGTAATACACATTTATTCAAATTGTTTCCTCTTCTCATCCTTACGCCTCCCTATTGATACTTTGCCAATAAAGTACAGAACAAACATTGAAAGAATATTTGATTATGGCTTTTATAGGACACACTTGACATCTTCTACACATCCCTATATTATTACTCGATCCCTTGTGAGTATCCTGCTTTGTAATGCTAAGTATAAAATGAAAATCCACTTAGGAGAAGTTGTGTTGTTACAAGTAAGCCTTATCTACTCCACCTTGTAGTAATCTCCTCTAAGAGTTTTATATAGTTGTTTTATCGAGAACTTGTCAATATGTTTGAAATACTTTTCATTCCAGCCAATAATCGTAAGTTCTTAATGCACGTGAAGTAATTTCATCACCATCTATGAAGCTTGAGGTGCTAGAATATTTCATAAGGTCCCTTGTTTCCCATAATAAATGTGAACCCACTTTATCCATATTCTATCTTTTTTAGTACTCAAATTTCATAGTGAATTGTTTATTGCAACCTTATTCCATGTATGGATATTCAGTAAATTGAGTCCCCTTTAGTTTTAGGGCTACATAATTGCTCACATGCAATTAATGCAATCCTAGATGCATCTGCCCCTCTTGTCCATAAAAATGTCATGAATAATGTTTCAATATATTTGACAACTTTTTTGGAAAATATAAACATATGTGACCAAAACACATGAATGGAGAACAAAATAATCTTAATCAATTGAGCCCTTCATGCATAAAAGAGAAACCTGAAAGTCCAATTCTGTATTCTACTCATAATCTTATCAATCAATGGTTGATATTGTTGATAGACACTTTTTTAGTACTAAGTGGGATTCCTAAGTGCCTAAAAGGTAGATGCCTGTAACATCTCGCAAATTGAAAGAACTAAGAGTGATTTTTGGAAATAATAAAAATCTGGAAAATTGGTTAAGTTAATTTAAGTTTGAGTTTTTGGTCAACTTCAAATTACCATAAATCCTAGCTCGGTATGAGTTAGGTGTACTTCCAGATATGGTTGGAAATCTCTTGGAATGATCTTTCCAACTCCGCCGAGTTTGCGCGATTCCGAGTTTGTATGAGTAAGTTATGCCCTTTGGAAGTTTGGCTGTTAGATTAAAGAAAGTCTAATCCGGATTTAAGGGTAATCTAGTCTTTTCCTTACATAATTATTCTAATTCATTTTTAGGAGTTTAATTGGGGTGAATTCAGATTTTAGTCAGTTTTAGAAAAGTGAATTTCACCCTAGGGCTTGGAGAAAGGAGAAGAACGTTCAAGATTCGTCGAGATTAGCTTGTGAATTTCGTCGGGGGTGATTCCTACAAGGTATGTGAGATCACATAGCATTGGGTCCATTCACCCACACGCCAATCATGTTTAATTCAGCGATTTTCGTCCTAAAAGAGTTAGAATTTGATGTTCTTGAGTTGTGTTCTTGAATTTTTTTCATTCTTGAACTTACATGTGATTGATGGGTTTTCTTGAGAAGTTTTAGCGATGTTAAGAGTTGTTTCGAGTTAGATTCTAGTGTACATGTGTTGGGTATCTGAATCTAAGAAAGTATTGAGAAAAGGAATCGATTTAAAATGATTTAGGATCAGAAAATGAGTTGAAAAACTCGTCAGACGCACCTGGGGAAGGCCAGGCGCATCGCGCCCTCATAGCACCAGGAGGCTGGGGCTGCGCGCCTGCAGTGCCCCCAAAGTGATTCCCAGAAAGTTGGGGCCTAGCACGGTGCGCCCCGGATGCGCACGGATCGTTGTTTTTCACCCAGTTTTTGTCATTCAGTCTGTTTAAGCCTTTTTAAAGTGTATTAACACTTCCTATTGATTCTAACTACTCTAAATGACTTCTAAATATCTAGAAACATTATTTACAACCTTGAATCCATAACTTCAAATTCAAGAAAAGTTAAAAGCCAAGTCTAGAAAGTTCTTAGTCTTTTCAAGAAGTCTTTTGCAAATGCTTTTAACTTTGTTTTAAGACTTAAAGTTCAAGTTGAGTAATGAGTAAAGAGTAAAGAGTAAAGCTTGAAGTTCATTTCTTCAAAAGTATATGGGGACTATGTATTCCTAAAGGGTTTAAAATGTTTTCACATTCAAACAAGAAAGGAAACCTCGATTTCCAAAGAGCCTTTGGGCTAGTTTTCAGAAAAGAGTAATCGCTTTTTAAATGAAGCAAGAGGGGAAACTTTGATTTCCAAGATAGCCTTTGAGCTAAGTTTTTGAGCACTAATCTCAAATCACAGAAGAAGTATGTTTTTAAACATAAGTGCTAATATTATATTTTTGGGAGTAGTATTGAGCACCGATATGGGGGAGAGTTCATACAACTCACATCCCCCATAAACCATGTAGCCACCATGGGTAGAAAAGGGTCATACTTTTTAGATGATTCCTTTAGTTGCTTTTTAGCATAGACTAATGGATCCACTTAGTAGTTCAGGCTCTATACTCATGGCAAGGTATAGGACGGTCCTGGCAGCGTGAGGCAAAATGATGTATCATCACAATAGCTCTTACGTGATGGTTGTCGGTTAGAGAAACTCCTACAAAAGTTATTGTATTCTTATATACATAGTTATTTGTATTTTTACATACATTTCAGAGTTATGTTGTATCCTTGCATACACACAGAGTTGACATCATGTTTTTAAATAGTTTTTCTTTATATTGCACTTGTTTTAAACTGCTTTATATTGAAATGAGTTCAGTTATGTTGAGTTGAGTTAAGCCAGATAAGTTCTTCAGATTCCTTTCAAGCCTATGTTGTGTTTAGCATTCCGACTCGCATACTCGTACATTCAATGTACTGATTCCAGTTGGTCTGCATCGTCTTATGATGCAGATACAGGTAACTAGGATCGGCATCCAGCGCACCGTTGATCCAGTTGAGCACCCCAGAGTCAGTTGGTGAGCCTCCTTGCATTCCGAAGGACTCATTTTTATTGCTTTCAGTTTTATTATTAGTTCATTAGGATGTTGTGGGGTTTGTACCAACATCCATCTCAGTTGTTTTAGAGGCTTCATAGATAGTGAGACAGTTAGTTATGAGTCTTTTAGCTTAGTATTTCAGATGTTTTGCTATGAGACTTGAGTAGCCATTTTGGCTAGTTTGAATGCTTTCTTTAAAGACATTCTAAGATTTTTCATAAGTTCTTTATTTGAGGTTATTTCTGAAGTTTAAATCTTTCGCTGAGTAAGTAAGTCAGGTCAAGGGTTCGCTTGGGACCAACAATGATTCTCGAGTGCCAGCCACGTCCGGGGTGTAGGCTCGGGGCGTGACAATACCCTTGTAAGAAACCTAGTTCTTGGAGAATTTTTGTTTGCACAGTTGTTGGCACACCTCCAAAATAAATGGAGCTCTTATCAAAATTATCATTAGCCCAGAAGCTAAGGAGAATTCTTTAAATATACCAAATAGCAGCTTAACTGATCCAATGTCTCCTTTACTAAAAAGTAAAAGATCATTAGCATAACTGAGCTGCATAATCTACATTCTCTTACATTTTGGGTGGAAACTGGAGTTAGGATCATGCTCCAGCGTGCACAATCACAATGAACAATAACACTTGAAACCACAAGTAAATAGGTTCATTGCATGAGATGATCAATATAATGTCGTTTCATGTCATTTCCTTTATTTTTTTCAATATGCATTGGACCGGTGATCCTATAAAGCAAGAGACATGTATACTTACATAACTTGGAAAACATACAGTCATCACCTACCACATGTAACCTTCAAAACAATCCCCGATTATTCTCAAATTTGTCCACAAATCTCTTCCTATGCAACACCGAGCCATACCATAAAACAACCACCATTAATTAACAATTGCTATCAACCTAACCTCCTTAGCCACAAGCTTAATCATCGAGACTCCGTGCCCGAAGTCCTATGCATGCAACCTCCAAAAATTCACAAGACATAATGCAGTAAAAATGGGTTTAACTACTCAGTTAAAGGAAATCTAGCATATTTGGGCGCCATGTATCATATGATGAACCTTGACTATGAGTTTTCAACTCCGTGAGAGCCTACCGTGATGAACAAGCACCAAAATTTCTTAAGTTTTCACCTACCTTGCGCTGTAATTCTTTCCCTTCATTGCTCCCTTGCCCCTGGGTGCTTTTGGAGGATTTTTTTAGCAGTCATCGTCTATTTTCTCCTTACAAAAAGTAAAAGAAAAATAAAAGAGGTCGCATTAACTAGAGTCTGATTTTTCGTCAGCTGTTATAGCGGCCGTGCAGGCACTATAGCGGTGTCGCCATAGCGGGAGGTTTCCCGCTATGGCGGGCTGATGGCAGCCCGACTATTTCAAAATAAGTCAATTTCGTCGTGTGCTTCAAAAATTTAAATTTGATACCGTATTTTTAAAATTTTAGAATTCCACATGAGATGACCTGAAGTAATGACAAATCGGTTGGTTATGTTAAAGTTCTCAATATAAAGCCAAATGCCTAAGATCTGAGCAAAAAAATTGTTAATCAAACATTTCAAAGATTTTGCTGAACCAGAAAATATTGCAAGACAATCAGAACGAGATAATAATTTGATCAAATAAATATTGTATATTTATGAAAGACCGCAATGATAAAATAACTTTACAATGAAGAAGGTAAAACAACTAATGAATTCATATTTTATATTTTGGTACAAAGCTTAGGTTTAAATATATCTTATCCAAAACAATAATAGGGTGAGAGACATATAACTTTGATTCACTTCCTCTAAATATGGGATGACTATGATACCAACATCATAATCTTTTAAAGCCTCTCTTCAATGAAAGACATTTAAATATATTGAATCTTAAGTCGGAAAGTATAATTGTTTGATGCTAATTACCATTAATTGAAATCTATAGAACTTAGAGGTTATTACTCTGATGTATCGTTCAAACCAAATCAAATTTAAGAAGGTACTCAAAAAAATCTTACTTATTAGTAAATCTTAAAAGATGCAAAAAGATTAAAAAGTTTGTCGGATTGTCCAAAATGCAAAAATATATTCAAAGCATGAAAAATCATAAAAACCTAATTTATGAGCACAATATATAAATGTATGAACAAATATATCCTTTCATTAATATCCCAGAAATGTACACAAATTTTTTGAGATGCATTATATATACATATAAAAAACTCAAAAAGAATAACAAGGTATAAAAATATGTCACTTAAGTCCTAAGAAAGATAAGCCTTTCAAGTTTAAGAGACACTTTGATATACTTGCAGCCCATAAAATTACCAAAATGAGAAAAAGTTTGGATACACCTTTATTGGATAAATTTACGTGTGCCAAAAATTTGACAAAACAATTATCACAACAAAAGGTGATATTAAGTTCTAAAGCTATTAAAGTAAAAAAAATGGATGAAAAATTATCACTAATCCCTTTCTCGACTTTGTCCTTACCTTCTTCCTTATCCTTATCGGCAACCTCAATAATCGACAAGAAAAATGATAACAAATATAAAGATAAGGAAGAGGTAGAAGTCGAGGAAGAAGCAAAGCATGAATCTAAGATATGATCGTAGAAGAAAAGAAAATCGATGATAGAGGAGAAAAACTCTTCGTTTGTTGTGAAAAACATAATTAGAAAAATAATGGAAAGAAGAATTTTTTGAAAGAGAAAAGTGATGAAACAATTCACAATAAAAAGAAATATTTATAGTAGATGAAATGATATGTTAAAAGATACTTAAAAAATGATAAAAAGGAAAAAAGAAGAAGATATTCTCAGTCAAATCTTATGATGCTTCAAAAGAAAACAAAAAAGTAAAAAAGGAAATTGAAGATTTTGACAGAATAATAATGCTTCAAAAATTTAATCTACACGAGAAGAACTAATTACATGTCACCACTTGTTTTTGAAAAGATTTGAACAACTAACCTATGTCAGAATCATTAATTAGATGAGTCACTTCAATACCTTTTACCGAAACATTCGATTCAAAAACAAAGTAAAAATCTAAAATCCATTAAGCAAAGAAAACACATTATTTACATTCACCAGACAAAGAAAGAATTCGTTCCAAAAAACGTGGATACTATATGTATATGACAAATATAAATTAGTCACGTGAACATATTAAAGAATAAAAATAAACATGAGCAATGTTGCTATATCGGAAATCGATAATACAATTCACTTCTCTGGATTATGATCGGGTCAAGCCCGAACATATAGAGCAATATCGTCAAAAGACATCAGTCGTTATGTAACTATTTTAGAGGCATCGCCGAGCATTACTCTTTTTCACTCTTAAATATCATTTGATAAGTTACTTAACATAAGTCAATAGGATATGATCTAGCCATTATATCTTAATGATTCTTACCTATAAAAGCAGACATATCTTCACATTGTAATCAATGAAGTTTGAATACATCTTTCTTGCAATATCAAATTATTAGTACTCGTTTATTAATCTCAAAACTCTTGTCAAGTCATATCGGACATATCTATCAAGAATATTATCGAATCATGCCAACATAGGTTGCATTTATTTATTATTTCTTATTTTATCATTTAGAATGAATCAATCCACTAATTCTTAAACTTACATATAAATTCAACTATACCTTTTTAGAGGTAAACAATGAAGAGTTCAAAAAGAGAAAGAAAGTAGAACACAAACAACATAGGAGTATCTCAAACGACAACCATGAAATTGGAAAACAAAACTAACATAAATGAAAAGAACTCGATAAATTCTGAACAGTTAGCTTTTGTACATGTGCCTTGTAGGAAGAATAGATCCAGATAAATGGACAAAAAGTAACAAATTCAACTATAGATTAAAAGAAACATAATAAAATCAATTACCATGTCAATCTTGATTTTCATTCGCTCTTCTATAATAGTAATAAAATAATAATAAGAATAATAAACTTTTAGATGATACTCATATCTTATTGGACATAACATTAATTTATTATTATTAACATATCTAATTGTTTAACCATTTTTTTATAAGAGTTACTTGTCAAAATGATTGGTCAATTAGGCATCTAGTATCTTTTTGAGCTTGCAAGGCACTTGTCCAGCAGGATGACACTTATGGTTGTTGTGTTGACTACAATACTCAAATATTGATTTTTTTAAAAAAGTTTTTAGTAAAATAAAAGAGAAGTTGGAGATTTTTGTGTTGAAAAAAATTGAAGTAAAATACTAGTAAACCACAAACACAAAAAGGGAATAAAAAGGGATGTCCTTTGTCCAAAATTTGTAAACCTATCGTCTCTCACCTGTCCATCCGTGTGAAAGAAAGAACTCAAAAAGGGGGCTTTGGATTTGAAGAAAAAGTGAAGTAAAAAGTTGTCAAGAAACTCAAAAAGTTTTTGCTAGTTGTGGCAAAAATCAAGAATGCTAACTTCTTCATTGAGGCTTCCTTTTTTGCCTCTTCCTCACTCTCATCCTGTGTTTTCCCCTTTGAATTTCACTAAAGTTGTTCACTTTTACAACCCCAATTGTCCCCTCAATCCTATTTCATCTTCCAAAAGATGTGGTTCAACAAGTTCATCTTCCAATGGACATACGGTATTACTACTTTTCTCTCTGTGTTAATAGCTAAAATGGGGTTTTAATTTTTGTACTTCTGCTTGCAATTGACTTTATGGTAATTGGGAGAAATGGGTTCTTGTAAAATTTGGTGTTTGATGGTAGGAAAGCTCAAATCTTCTTAATAGCTAAAATGCATATGTTGGGTTTT
>JAJOOI010027787.1:0-11264 GCA_029582585.1 Solanum bukasovii
TTCTAGGTTATATGGTTTCATTTCTTCTAACCATTTTATTCCTAATATTATATTATCTCCTTGGTATATTTTAAATTTTATTAATATCACTATACCTCCTATGATTATTTCTTTTTGAGTTGTTTCCTCTGTATATGATAATTCTTTAGGTAATTCTGGGCATATTTGTTCTTTAGAGTTAATTTCTTCTTCTGTTACTAATTCTCTCGGTATGTAATTTTCTTCTTGTCCAGTATTTATTATGATGATATGCTTTCTTTGTTCTATTATTCCAGTTATATAATAATGATATGGTTCAATTTCTTTTATCATTCAATTGGGGAATTCTACCATATGAAATAGAGAGATTTAGGAACTCCATGGATGAAAAGAATCCATGGATTTTCTATTATACCTTAGCTCCAAATGCAAGCCTTCTAGAAAATAATATGAAAATACGAATACGGAGACAGAATTCTTTGGATGTGATAAGATTATGGGCTAAGGTAAACAACTGGGTAATTACAATTAATAGTAAACTGTTGCAAATCAGTGAATAAGCTAGACTTTAGTGGGGGTAAACTTTCTCTCGAACAATTTACCCCTAATCCAATTGGTTTCTCTCGAACACCAATAAGCCGCAATTAAGCACAATCTTCGCTTTAGTCCATTCACTCTCTCGAGCTGAATGTGTTGAAAAGGGTTTAGGGTTTACTCTCTCGAGTTGAACCCCTGAAAACCCAATACCCACAGACCATCGATTCAACAATTTTGGTTTTAAAACCTCTTTCTTGAGCACGCTAAAAACACGAAGTTAGGATTGTATTTACAACTACAACCCATTAAATTCAACCACAATTACTGAATGAAATTACTTTTAAATAGCAAATAGACTATCAATTAGCAATACCCAGCAGTTAATTCAACCCATAATCACATAATCACACCCCAAGAATTGGGGTTTTAGCTAGACACAGTAAAAAGATAAAAAATGATACCAAAATGTGTTTCCATCAACTGGGTACAATTAATATTGTCTTTAAAAACGTCTAAGGTGAAGAATCTTCAATACCCACTTCCAATTTCTTAGAAATGGAAATCTTCAAATTTTCAAAGCTAAGGAAAAATGTCTCTCAAACTCAGTTCTAAGTTCTAAACTTCAGAAACTGAATAATAATATGATCTCGCGAAACTCTTCAGTGACTCGCTAATTGCTCATTTCTATCGCCGACTTGATTTTCTCCCTCAGGGCTTGGCACACTGGAACATTAGGCGAGACCAAGGCATTCGGCGACTCGCCCAATAGTTTTGGCGATCCTCATGCCTTATTTTCTTCGTTCTTTCAGCTGCCTTGTTTCTTTTTGCTCAATAGTGTCCATGCTTTGTCCCTAAGTTTAAATACCTAATATTCAAGGATTTATATCAGTTATTGAGACAGAATATGCATTCAAGGACACTAAATCTATTAAAATAAAACCCTAAATGAGTCCAAATCGTGGACTCATCAACACCCCTAACATAAACTTTTGCTTGTCTTTAAGTAGAACTCAAGTTCAGCAGTTCAAAAAGGATGTCTCAAACAGTGCTACACAAGACTCAATCATGAATGCACACAAAAATACTTAACTTACTCATGCAAGGATCAAATGTGCACTCAAAGTTTCAAATTGTGACTTACCATTATCAAAGAATCTCAAGCTCACAATACTTGCTTTAAATGCAAGTTCAAGCTCAACAAAAGAAATTAAATGCCCTCCCACAAAAAATGATTCCATATTCACACACAATGGTTCAACAATTTAAAGTTCCAGAATCAAATGCAATGCTCACACTCACAAAGATGAATACAATGTATGATTTCACCCATATGTTTACCCATATTTTCCAACCAACATTTGTTTCAGCTCACTCAAGATAAAAAAGGTCTTGTCAAGGCCTGTAACAGTGCTGAATGCAAATGTATGGTCATTTAGGCTCAATGACTATATTCCTCATGAGATGTGGTATGACCAACATTTCCTTTCCTTTTCTTCATCATTCTTCATTCGTACTCACAAGTCATCCCATTATTCTCTTTCCATGGATTGTTGGAAACCCCATTTCTTTTTGTATTTTCACAACTTTATTCCACAACTTTTTCATTCTTTTTCTTTTTCATTCTCTTTCTCTCTTTTTGTATGGAGGGGTTCCATTTTTCTCAAAACATAGGTAAAAGGGGACTTTCTTGCACTTCTTGATTTACCTTCTCTTTTCACCACACCCCTAACTTAGGCTTTTGACCTAAGTTGGCTATTCAAACAAACCACAAATCATGAGGATTATGGGTATTAGATCAAGAAAAGGTCACAATGTCATCAAGTTTCTTCCAAGAAAAAGGTTAATCCTCAAAGGGTGCTCAAAAGAAGTTCACACACTCACAAGGTAGGCCACAAAAGAGGTATAATGTCAAATTGTTTCACACTCTTTAAAGTTGCCTAAGATCATATCAAGAGATTGCATCACTTAGTCAACCGGACCAACGGGGAAAATTCTAGGTGTCATTACACATGGTTCACGGTAAGCTCATCATACAAGGCATTGATACCAATGACAAACAAGACTCCACACTTTCGCTAGTGTGCAATGTTCATCACAAGAGACTCAATTTGAACTTGGCTAGCCACAACGAGATGCAAAGAGTTCACATATTGTCTATGCAACTTCATTTGGATCTCATCGTAGCCGCACATTATTTTTTTTCGATTATAGGCACTATTCAAGTCATCGATATTGATCTGAATCGATACTCAAATTTGTAAAAGAACAGCCATATTCAACACAAACAAGAGGTGGCAATATTTTTCGGAAGGGTGTCAAAAATCATTTACATTTAAAACAAGGAGCCACAAGCTCAACCATCCAAAAAAGTAGTGTAAAAACACAATTATGGCTCAAAATCCAATATATGAACAAAACATCAATATTCGCAACAACTCACACAAAAGGTAGGCCTCACCCCACCACAAATAAATGCATTTGTCCTCAAATGCAAACTAAATATCCAAAAGTCAAAATAAACTAAGACAGAGAGGGAGGTAAAGAAGGGATCCTCTCTACTCAGTCACTTTATCTATCTAGGCATCAGTGCCCGGAGCATCAATCTGGACTTGGGCATCAGTGCCCAGAGTAGTGCTCTGGTCTCGGGCCTCAGTACCCGGAGTCACCTCAGAAGGACCAGCTCCACTGGATCCACCCATAGATGCCTCTGTCAGTGATGTTTGGATCACCGACTGCACAATGGTCTCCTCAAGATCCGTCAAGTCTTCATATATGCACTCTTCCCTGATCTCAATCAGCTCCTCATCGGTCTCGACATCTGACTCATCAACTGCTGCCTCACCCCTATGCACATCTCTGGTGGTAGTCGGAGGAATCTGAGGAGCATCCAAATCGTCTGCAACCTCCAGTAATGAAGTGAAGTCTGTAGACTTTAGATAGTCTACATCCTTCCTCAGATAAGCTACTTTAGGTTTCAAAATAGTATCCTCGGAGGTCTCCCCCTGCCTACTCTCACAAGCTTCAACTCTCGTGGTGAGAGTGTCAATAGAAATCTGAAGGGGAGTCAATGCAGCCAAAATAGCGGCCTCAATCATCCAGGGAACAAATCTCTCTAGTCTGGTCTCCCTCAAGTCAGCTAAATGGGCCAGATTCTCCATCTTCAGGATCATCGCCTGAGTAATATTGGGTGGCTGTGGCAAGGTGGAGGTACTCGGAAACTGTGAAAAAGTAGAAGGGACAGAAGTACTTGAAGGCCTGAAGGCCAGAGTAGGCGAAGATGCCTCTGCAAGTATCGAATCTACATCCACCTCTCGAGATGTGTCCACCGGACCTGCCCTCCTCTTATCAGCCTCCTCTATAGTATACTAGGCCTTAATACGCCGAATGTTAGTGGAGGATGATGGGGTAACATTAAAATCTCTAGTAGCATCCCGGGGTTCTCCAACACGTTCGCACAGCTCCGTGATCAGGACTGGTAATGGCAAGGAGGTCTTTCTCTACTTGGCCCTCATGGACATCTCCTGCTCAATGATGAGTCCCAAGGCGATGTTCTTACTAGAAATAATTGACCCAAGGCA
Source organism: Solanum bukasovii (assembly GCA_029582585.1). Lineage (NCBI taxonomy): Eukaryota > Viridiplantae > Streptophyta > Magnoliopsida > Solanales > Solanaceae > Solanum > Solanum bukasovii. The sequence continues at coordinate 4,095 of JAJOOI010027787.1, forward strand.
GGCCGCCTTAGGATGACGGAGAACAAACTTATTCTAGGAAGGCATAATAGAGCTGCTGATGAATCCAAACAAATAACGTGCAGCTAAACTCAAGTCCCTCTTCTCAATTGGGGATCCTGCCTCTATCCACCTCGGGGTGGTGTCTGAAATGAGTGGCGCCAGCTAGCCCTTAAGCTCATCCAATGAAGATGTGGCAGTAGTCAAGTTGGGATAGTCAAAGTCATATCCCTTGTAAATTACGGTGCTGATGTACTCACTATTGCATTCAACTTCTTTACCCTGGACCACAATCGACTTTACCAGTCTGAACTCGCTGGCCTTCTTCTTGCTTTTTGGAACTAGGTCACCATAAGCTGTATAGAACTCTTGGACCCATGAAAGAATATAGGGACCTCGGAGCCTGGTAAACTGCTCAAATCTTTGGAAATGGAGGGTGTCCCTCACATTTGAGTACTTGCCCTCCAGGCCTTCTGTCGAGAGCAACTTAACCTCGAGGATGGTTCATAAACCATCACCTTTCAATCTATTTAGAAGCTTGGGGGAGGGACTATTGGTGGCATAGGAGCCACATGAGGTGTCGGAGCTGGCACTGAGTCTGCTGGTGTAGGAGCTGGAGGGGATCTGACTGCGTCAGGGTGAGATCTAGCTCAGATCTCATCCCTCTGGGACTGCAAAGGCTGGTCTTCCTCAGGCTCAGATAAAGTAGCCTGGGAACCCGTAGTCACCTTATAAGATATGGGCCTATTTCCCCTGTTCTAACTGGCAGTTAGAGGTTCTTGCCTTCCTCTTTTTAGAGGATTTGATCCCCATTCGTTGATTGTGATACCCCGTACTCTTTTCCGGGGTGGCATGTCTATGTTGGTCCTGACCATGTCTGCAAAACATCGGGAAAAAGTTAGAAACATTTCAATCAAAGGTATAGAAAAATAATTGCAGACAGACTCGCCGAACCAATCGGCGAGTCACCGAATCACTTTGGCGAGCTAGATCGGGCTAGCCAAAAGGATTGGCTAAACAATCTCAGACAAATTTGACAAGTCGGTGATGGGAAGGCCTTTCAGCGAATCGCCGAAATCATTTGGCGAGCAAGGATTAACTTGCCGAAAGTTTACAGTGCACTTTAAGCTACAAGGGTGAAGACAAAGGGCAAACAAGAAGACTTTCGCCGAGTCGCCGAGTGCCATCGGTGACCTCAAGCTTCTCACCGAAAGTTACAAAACAAAACTACTCATTTAGCATGAAATTAAATGTGAGATAGGGACTTTCGGCGAACCGTCGAGTGGTTCGGCGAGCTCGACCCAGCTCGCCAAACGATTCAACGTTCCTTTTTTTAACCCAACTTCTCGAATTCGACCCCGTAACCCCTTAAAATAAAATCAAGGCATTTCCAACTCAAATTAAAACAAGACCCATAACACCCATTACCCCGGGATACTCAGACTTCTTTGCCAAATTTGGCCAATTGATGACTTTTGCCCTTAAGAATGATGTCATCCGTTCTATCATTGGGCAAATTACATCTTTTGGCACAAATATGGGCTACTCAGACTTCACCCCATCAAAATAAACAATATGCAAGCACAACCCCACAAGAATTAGTTCATTCAAAAGTGCAAAAATATGGGATTTCAACATTGAAACCATTACGAGCAAGATAATCAAATTAACACAGGCACCTACGAAAACAATTAAGATTAGAGAGGCCCACTACACATCACTAAGATAAGATCTTTGCAAATGAGTACAAAATTCTAAAAAAATATAAACTTGGTGTTTGGAAAACCAACCTTTGATGCCGATTAAATAAAGACTGAAGTGCTAGGCGGCAAAGTACTCCCAATCCGAGAACAAATTTATGACTAAAATACTAAGAAAGAGTACAAAATATAGAAAATAGAGAGCGGGTGTGAGTTTGGGAAGATAAAAAGTGAGGGAAAATGAAAGAGTTGGAAGTTTAAACCTTTGGCCTTTTAAAAACCGTCCAGTTCTTGCCGACCTGGTGACTTAAGTTTTGGTCCCCGACCCACTCGGTGACACACCGAGTGTTCTCTTACCTCATCGAGTTTTACAGACTCCCCTTTTTAGATGTCTTGAGTCAAACTGCGGAATAGGTCGGGCTCGCCAACCTCTTTGGCGATGCGCCAACTGGATCATTTGCTCGCCAACCTGCACTTTTCAAACACTTTTCACACTTTAACCTGCACAATTCACACACCATTATTTACCATAACAAAAGTAAAGTAATAAAAGGGTCTTGTGTTGCCTCCCAAGTAACGCCTTAGTTAATAGCATGGCACGACGTAAGTCCCCACTTAAGTTTCATTAGTGAGGTTTGCCTCATTTTCATAAGGAAACTCCCCTTTTGTTTCTGGGTAGAGGTCATTCAGCACTTGGTCCATTTGGGACCCTAGTAGCTGAATGAGCATGAAATGTGAGGTCGTCATTTGGTTCAGCATCAAGTCATTTTCTCTTATCTCCTTTAACACTCTGTCGTGTTCTTCAACTTTGTGTAGAATGAGTAAGAGGACCTCTTCAATTTTCCCACTCTCCTTCTTTTTCATCTTTCGACGCTCATGAGGGGGAATGTACCTATCCATCTTTTTGGATAGTACCTCCAAGTACTTGACCTTTTGGCCCAAGATATCCAGCTGACCCAACAATGTGGCCAATGTTGGTCCTTCTCAGTCTACTTGTTGGTTTTGGCCACACAATCAAGGAGTTGGGTTGCGGTCTCATAGGAGTGTCGCATTAAGCAGCCCAAAGAGAGTTTGTCAGCCATTATTCTATTTTCGGGGCTGAGACCCTGGTAGAAACATTCCTAAAGTAGTTTATCCGGAATCTCATGAGTTGGGCACTGCTGCAATAGGATTTTAAACCTTTTCCACAACTCATACATGGACTCACCCTCTAATTGCTTGAAATTTAGGATGTTATCCCTAAACATCATCAATCTCGAAGGAGGGTGATCCATTAGGTTACTGTTGCTATCAAATATGCTTCAAGTCTCTGCTCAAAATAGCAACACACAAATCAAAACTAAAAATTAAGTAAGTACCACTATAATTAACAATAACAATATTCAACTTAACCAAAAATTCTCAAGTAACACCACTCCCCGAATGCGGCGTCATTTTGATTTCCTGAGTAGTAATATAACCTAACTAGTGAGTTGGGGTCGAGTCTCAAGGGAGTGGTTTGTACTCAAGAATCAATAGAAAGGCATAAATATCCTCAAGTCAATCATAGCTAAACATATTTACAAATAAAAGTATAATTCAAGTTTGGGGGACACAAGTGTCAAATATAAAAAAATGGGGATTGTAATCAACTAACAACTAAAAAGAGAAAATAATATGAAAATATGAATACGGAGATGGGATTCTTGGGATGTGATAGGATTATGGGCTAAGGTAAACAACTGGGTAATTGCAATTAATAGTAAACCGCTGCAAATAAGTGAATAAGCTAGACTTTTGTGGGGGTATACTTTTTCTCGAACATTTTACCCCCAATCGAATTGGTTTCTCTCGAACACCAATAAGCCGCAATTAAGCACAACCTTCGCTTTAGTACATTCACTCTCTCGAGCTGAATATGTGGAAAAAGGTTTAGGGTTCACTCTTTCGAGTTGAACCCATGACAACCCAATACCCATAGACAATCGATTCAACAATTTTGGTTTTAAAATCTCTCTCTCGAACAAGCCAAACACACAAATTTAGGATTGTATTTGCAATTACAACCCTTTAAATTCAACCACAATTATTGAACGAAATCAGTTTTATACAGCAAATAGACTATCAATTAGCAATACCCAACAGTTAATTCAACCTATAATCACACCCCAAGAATTGGGGTTTTAGCTAGACATAGTAAAAAGATAGAAATCGATGCCAAAATGTGTTTGCATCAACTGAGTACGATTAATATTGGCTTTACAAACGTCTAAGATGAAGAATCTTCAATACCCACTTCCAATTTCTTAGATTTAGAAATCTTCATGTCTTCAAAGCTAAGGAAAAATGTCTCTCAAACTCAGTTCTAAGTTCTAAACTTCAAAAACTGAATAATAATATGATATCCTACAAAATCTGATACTTGGCTAAAAATTTAAACAGTAATTATAGTTGTCAAAAAGTGTGCTGCGAAGGTTCAGTCGGCGCAGTTAGTCAGGATCGCCAATCCACTCGGTGATCCACCCTATGGTCATTTGTATCGCCTTTTTGCTTTTGACTTCAGCATCCTTGAGGTCCTGTAACTTTGGGCGATAAGGCACTACATCGCGGAACTGTACGGTGACTCGCCGACTGCTCCTTTCTATCGCTGACTTGATTTTCTCCTTTAGGGCTTGGCACACTTCAACATTAGGTGAGACCAAGGCCATTCAAAAACTAGCCCAATGGTTTAGGCGATCCTCAGGCCTTCTTTTCTTTGTTCTTTCAGCTGCCTTGTTCCTTTTTGCTCAATAGTGTCTATGCTATGTCCCTAAGTTCAAATACCTGAAATTTAAGGATTTATATCAGTTATTGAGACAAAATATGCATTCGAGGACACTAAATCTATTAAAATAAAGCTCTAAATGAGACTAAATTAAGGACTCATCAGGGGGTGGTGAAAAATTAAGAAGAGAAGATGAGCAAGAACTATGTGAAAATTCACCCTTGAAAAATGGGATCCCCTACTTATAAAATAAAGAGAGAAAGAAAAGCAAAAAAGAAGAGATTGGAAAAAGAAGAAGTGCATGATGGAAAGAAAATGGGTGCCCAATGAGCCATACAAGAATCTTTGTGCTTGAAAGTTCTTAGGGTGGATTGTGACAATAAAAAAGAATGGAAGAACAAAAGAAGAAGTGAAATGCAAGCCATCATGAAGGTGGAAGTCACTAAGATAAAACAATCATACCTTTACCCTCAGCCTCGTTACAAGCCTTGAAAGACTTTGTTGATCTTGATTGAGCCGAATGACATGTTAATTAGAAAATACTGGCAAGCATATGGGTAGAATAATGCATGTGTTTATCTTTGAGAGTATGAGAGTTGATTTTGATTCCTTAAGTCTTAAATTTTGATGAGCTCTGCGTTGGCATGAAGTCATTCTTGACGTGAGGGCAGTCGAATATTCTTGTTGAGCTTGAATTTGCATTTGAAGCAAGCAGTGTGGGCTTGACTTCTATTTGATGATGACTAATCACAATTCGAAACTTTTAGTGCACAATTGAACATTGCTTGTGCAGATTGAACCTCGTGTGCATTCATGTTGAGTCTCAAGTAGCACTATTTGTAGACATCTCTGTTGGATTAATCTTATGTTTTACTTAATGACAAGCAAAAATTTAAGTTTGGGGTGTTGACGAGTCAGGGGTTTTGACTCATTTAGGGCTTAATATTCAGGGATTTAGTTTCCTCAATACCTATTTTATGCTCATAACTGATGTTGAAATGTTAATATGCAGCAACGAAGGCAAAAGAGCAAGGCAAGGACATTATGAGGCCAAAAGGAACAAAAAAGCTGAAAAACTTAAAGGAAAGCAAAGCTAGTACTCGCCAAATCCACTCGGTGACTGGCCGAGTGGATCTTCATCTCGCCTAAAATTCCAGCATGCCAGCCCTTGGACAATAACAACTTGGCGAGCAAAGGAGTAGTTCGGTGACACGCCAAAGTGATCGGGGATGCCGACCTATCTTGCCGAAGACTACAAAAACATTTGGTGAAAAGCCACGCCAAGAAGGAGAGAAGAAGAACACTCGGTGCATCGCCGATCAGGTTGGCGAGCCCAACTTACTTCGTCAAAAGTTACAAAACAAATTGGTGAAAGACATGCCAAAAATATGAGAAAGGGAGCAGTCGACGCATCGTCGATCAGGTCGGTGAGACTGACTTACTTCACCGAGTTTACTCCGTGTTGAAATTCTGAGAACATATAAATGCAATTTTGAAAAGAATAGAGGGGAGGTGGAAAAAGATCCCACGTTGTTCACTTCTGGGTTTTTGATCTTTTACATTCCAGAACATTGTTTTATATTTTGGGAGCAAAGATTTAGCGATTGTGAGATTTTTAGCTTAAATTTGAGCATTTCGAGACTTGTGGATCGTTACCCAATCTGATTGAAAACTTCGTTGGTCACGATTTAGTTGAATGCATTAATTAGCTAATCGGTGGTTTTAGTTACTTATTTTATTGTTGTTTTGAAGTGGGTTCAATTAATAGTTTGTGTTTTAATTGAGGAATTGTAGTTGCAAATGCAATTCTAGCTTAGTACTCTATACTTGCTTGAGAAAGAAGTGTTACCGTCAAATTGTTAGTTGATGATTGTATCGATTGTGTTGTTACAGATCTAGCTAGAGAAAGTGGGCTTGAATACAATCTTACAAATCTAGCTTGAAAATGTGAATTTATTAAGGTAATGGGTTGTTAAATTGTGTTGTGCCTATTGAGGTTTGAAAGAAATCACTTGATTCGCAATAGCTGATTGAGAAATGGCTATTGCACCCAAAACCTAGCCTACCCACCGAGATTCAACAACTTTGAGTAACTCGTAATCACCCATTACGCGAAATTAGCATTCAATTTATCACACTCCAAAAAAACCTTATCTATATGCTTACTTCCGATTTTTGTAGTCGTAAATTGGTTACCTGAATCCCCCCATTTGACATTAATTGTCAAAACCTTATCATTTACTTTAATGTTGCAAAATTTCTACCTCTACAAACGATTAGAACACCATTTTACTTCTTAATCGAATTCTTTATTGTATCACTCCCTGTGGGATCAACCCCAACTCTTTTTTGGGTTTATACTTGTTAGAGACCGCCTACACCTATAATTGAATGAAGTGTAGTTGAACGTTATCAGACCCTTCAAGTACTGACGCATACGTGCGCTACATCTTCTCGTGATGTAGGTTCAGGTTCTCAGCATCCAGATCACGCTTAGATCGATTTCCGATCTTCAGTTCAGCAGCATCAGTGGTGAGTCCTCATTCTTCGAGGACTAGTGAAATGTTTATCTTTATCGCTTTTAGTATTTAGTTTAAGTTTTGCTAGACCTAGTTGGGGCATGTCCCAACATTTCTAGTCAGTTTAGAGGCTTATTTCAGACATAGTTAGATTCAGCTTAGTATTGAGTTAATATCTTCATTGTATTAAACTCATCAGTTATCATTTATC
>JAJOOI010027788.1:0-12617 GCA_029582585.1 Solanum bukasovii
TGAAGACCCGTGAAATTGAAGAAGAAATCAGTTGAAAACCCATCTTCTAGCTTGAGCTTCATCAAGGTCTTCAATGGAGTTTTTGAGAGAATCTATTTCGAGAGGGAAGGGTCAATTTGAAGAATGGAGTCTAATTCTAGGTTTTGTGGTTTTAACCAACTTAAAATACCCTAAAATACGTAGAATAACCATTTATAATAATTCCCCAAGGTACCCAAACTACCCCTCACTTAGTTGGACCTTTTAAACAAGTCAAACTTGAGTTTTATTTTCGCAGATTTCGTCGGGAACCAAGTCCGCGACGCGGATGTGTTCCCATAAGTTTCTGGAAATTAAATTTTGAGACAGTAAAGTTCGCGGTGTCTCCGCGTCGCGGAGCCACTCCCTTCATGCACAACTTCAAGCTGCCCTGGCAGCTTGTTTTGCCAAGGGTTGGGGTCCTCCTCGGGGACCCTTAGGGTGGTCCCGGGGAGTTGTACCCAAACATTTTGACCCTAAAAACATTTATTAACACACTAGGGTCACCTCCACTGATTTTAGACTCCAAGAAACACATAAAAACATGAACAATACACTAGAACACACCAACACGCAAAAGACTAGTTTCCGAACGTCTTGGTCGTCCCTTGACGTTTGACTTCCAAACTCTTTAAAACTAACTAAAACGGTTATTCTTCATTATTTTAACAAGTTATTAATTCATAAAACCCATGTGAGGCTCTACTTTTTCCTACTTCATTTTGAGGGTCGTTACATCCAGTATGTCCGAATACATCCTCATAGTCTATTGCCTTTAATACTCTGTACATTATTTTGTACTGACGCCCCATTGCCTGGGGGCACTGCTTTCATGCATGCAGGTCCTAACAAACGACAGAGTAGACCTCCTCAGAAGCAGGATGGACTTTTATCCGGTTGGCTAGCCCTTTTCCTCCGGAGCTACCAGAGTTGGTAGGTTTGTTACCTTTTGTTGTATATATATTTATGGATAGGCTGGGGGCCTGTCCCGCTAATATTTACTACTCTTAGAGGCTTGCAGACTAGTGTGTGGGGTGTATAGCTACGCTATGGCCATACTGGCCTAAGTTGTTGGTTTGCTGAAGCTTGTGAGTTGTTTGATGTATTGTATTGATATATACCTGCTTTTAGTTTTGGTATAGATATCATGGTGGACTCAACGGCCCAATCAGGACTTCTGTGCCAGTTGGCTATTTATTTATATAATCTCCTGGGAGTAGCTGTTTCTTTTATAGATCAGTTGACAGGGGTCGTTCCCGTCGAGGGATTAGTTTTAAGCTGAGATATACTTGTTTGTTTTATTGATTGGGTGTGGCTGCCATGCGCTAGTAGCAAATGGTTCAGCAGGGTCAGCTCGGGCCTAAGTTTTGGCATTAAGAGACAGTTGCGCCTCTCGAGTTTGGGACCATGACAAACTTGGTATCACAGCAACGTCGTATCCTAGGGAGTCTGCAAGCCATGTCTAGTAGAGTCTTTTTTATAAATGTGTTGTCCACCACATCCGATAAGCAAGAATCTACCGGGCATGTTAGAATGACTATCCTTCTTTTGCTCACCTCATTCTATAGAGCGGTGTCTTAAGGGTTGAGGTTCGTGGCTTATAATTGATACTTGTATCCAGATAGAGCTGACTGACACTAGACAGACCACAACTAGCCATGGGCAAGATACAGCTACAGGCGAGGGTACCGATAAGGTACCACAGGTGGAGGTAGCCCATTGTGAGACCTAGGGGGAGACATCTTCTTAACTCCCTATAGCTTCTCCACCGCTTCATGAGCCTCCGAGGGCTACAGGACTTCTGGCTCCACCAGCAGTACCATCTCTAGTTCCTCTTATTCCATCTGATCAGGATTTCAAGAGTGCAGTATGTATGTTAGCACAGTTAGTAGGTGCACAGTGCCAACCAGGTTCGCCAGTTGTTGCCGGACCTTCTGAAGGGACCGAAAGTTCGAGAGTTTGTGAATTTCTTGACTTAAATCCTCCACAGTTTACAGGGACAAATCGCAGAGAAGACCCTTAGCACTTTATTGATCAGCTTCATAGGATCTTTAAATTCATGCATGCCTCAGCGACTGAGTCAGTTGAGTTAGCAGCATTTTGAATGCGCGACATTGCAGTATTGTGGTACGAGAGTTGGGAGAGATCTAGGGGAAAAGATGCATCCCTACCCACTTGGGATAGCTTTACAGAAGCTTTCATAGATCACTATTTGCCTCCAGAGATTAGGGATGGCCAAGTGGACCTGTTTTTGAACCTCCGACAGGGCAGCAAGAGTGTCCAAGAGTATGGCCTGAGATTTGATTCATTGGCTAGATATGCACCAGCATTTGTTGAAATGATGCATGATAGGATGCGTAGATTTGTGGGCGGGCTCGACTCAGACAATATCGACGCTTGTTCTACCGCTGCACTAAATGATAATATGGATATCTCACGAATTTAGGCCTTTGCACAAGGCATAGATGATCGCCGTCATCTACAGTATATGAGTGAGAGGGTCGAGAGAGAGAGACAGAAGAGGGCTAGGCCTGCTGGTTAGCAGGGAGATTTTCAAGGTAGTCCCAGACCCCGATATTCTATTAGGCCACCAATACCTCCACCACAGCAGTTCCATGGTAGTAGATTTGATCGTAAGGAATAGTAAGACCCAGGTGAGGGTTCACGAGCATCAGTTTCGCAGCAGTAGAGGGGTTCAGGCCAGGCTAGGACAGCCCCGCTGCATTGCGCTACTAGCGGTAGGATGCATTTCGGGAGGTGCAGACAGGGTTCCACAGGTTGTTATTCTTGTGGACAGGAGGGTCATGGGCGGAGAAACTGCCCTACAATAGGTCAGGGTGGTATAGGTCAGTCAACCAGGTCAGCACTAGGTTCCTCCTTTTCAGCACAATCTATAGGGTGTGGAACCCAGACTTCAACACGTAGAGGTAGAGGTGGAGGCAGAGAGGGAGCATCTAGTTCTGGTAGTGGATAGAACCGTACATATTCATTACCAGCTGACAGGACTCAAAGTCATCACCAGATGTTATGATAGGTACATTGATTATTTGCTCCCATTGTGTTTATGCTTTAATAGATACTGGATCTACTTTGTCTTATTTACTCCATTTATTGCGGGGAAGTTATGTATAGTAGCAGAGTCATTAGATCGACCCTTTATTGTATCTATACTAGTTGGAGAGTCTATTGTTGCCAAGACTATATTGAGGTTCCACGGTAGAAATTATCGACCGTCAGACCTCTGTAGATCTCGTAGAGTTAGAGATGGTCAATTTCGACATCATTATGGGTATGGACTGGTTAGCATCTTGTTATGCTAATGTTGAGTGCCGGACAATGATTGTTAGATTCCACTTTCTAGGAGAGGCAGTTCTGGAATGGAAAGGCGATACAGAGACGCTCAAAGGTAGGTTTATTTCCTATCTTAAGGCGAGGAGGATGATTAATAAGGGTTGTACTTATCATCTTGTTCACGTTCATGATATAGATGTAGAACCACCAACTCTTCAGTCTATTCCGGTAGTTGATGAGTTTCTAGATGTATTTCCAGACGAGCTCCCTAGTATCCCTCTAGAACGGGAAATTGATTTTGCTATCGATATGCTACCAAGTACACAACCCATATCTATCCCTCCTTATAAAATGGCTCCTGCGGAGCTAAAAAAGTTGAAGGATTAGCTAAAAGACTTGCTGGATAAAGGCTTTATTAAGCCTAGTGCTTTACCATGGGGTGCGCCAATGTTGTTCATAAGGAAGAAAAATGGCTCACTAAGAATGTGTATCGATTACCGACAGCTGAATAAGGAAACTATAAAGAATAAGTATCCCCTTCCGAGGACAGATGACTTGTTTGATCAGTTACAAGGTGCTAAGTGTTTCTCAAAGATTGATTTAAGATCAGGGTACCACCAGATACGAGTTCGGGAGAAAGATGTTCCAAAGATAGCTTTTAGAACCAGGTATGGACACTTTGAGTTCTTGGTAATGTCTTTTGGATTAACTAATGCCCCAGCAGTGTTCATGGACCTGATGAATAGTATATTCAGGCCGTATCTGGACTTGTTTGTGATTGTATTTACTGATGATATTTTAGTGTATTCACATTCAAAAGCTAAGCATGGAAATCATCTGCGAGCAGTCCTTCAGGTTCTTTAAGACCGAGAAATTTATGCAAAGTTTTCTAAGCGTGAGTTTTGGTTGGACTCTATGGATTTCTTAGGCCATATTGTATCAGATGCAGGCAATGCGGTTGATACACAAAAGATTGAGGTCGTAAAGACTTGGCCCAGACCCATGACTCCAACTGAGGTTCGTAGTTCCTTAGGGTTAGCGGGGTACTACAGAAGGTTTGTAGAGGGGTTTTCTTCAATATCTACCCCATTAACGAAGCTGACTCAAAAAGCAGCTAAGTTCCAGTGGACTGAGGCTTGCAAGCATAGTTTCCAGGAATTGAAGGATATGTTGACATCAGCACCAGTTCTTGCATTGCCAGAGGGTTTAGAAGTCTATGCGGTGTATTGTGATGCTTCTGGTGTTGGGTTGGGATGTGTTCTAATGCAACATGGTAAGGTTATCACATATGCTTCAAGCCAGTTGAGAAAGCATGAGAAGAACTATTCGACCCACGATTTAGAGTTGGTTGTAGTTGTTCATGCGTTAAAGATCTGGAGACACTATGGGTATAGCGTTCATGTTGACATCTTCAGTGATCATAAAAGCCTTCAATATATCTTTAGACAGAAAGAGTTAAATCTGCGACAACGTCGATGGCTTGAGTTACTAAAAGACTACGACGTGGACATTTTATATCATCCAGGAAAGGTGAATGTGGTAGTTGATGCCCTCAGTCGAAGATCTACGGGTAGTTTATCATATTTAGGTGTTGAGAAGTGTGAGCTACCGCGAGAGCTTCATCAGTTATCTAGCTTGGGAGTCAGATTGTTAGAGGCAGAAGATAGTGGAGTAACAATTCAGGACACAACCGTATCATCTCTAGTTGTAGCAGTAAAATCACGGCAACAAGAGGATCCTAGCTTAGAGCAATTCAGAGCCAAGGCTCAGAATCAACAGACTTTAGCATTTGATATAGCAGGAGATGGAGTCCTTAGATATAGTAGTCGATTGTGTGTTCCGAATGTTGCAGGGCTTCCATATCGGATTATGGAAGAGGCACATCATTCTCGTTATTCTATTCAGCCAGGTTCGACGAAGATGTACCATGATATTAAAAAGATCTATTTGTGGTACGGGATGAAGAAGGACATTGCTGGGTTTCTGGCACAGTGTCCTAATTGCCAACAGTTGAAGGTTGATCACTAAAAGCCCGCTGGGCTAGTTCAGGAGATAGCCATTTCTTTGTGGAAGTGGGAAGCAATTAATATGGATTTTATTACAGGGTTAGCTCGATCGCGTCGCAAGTTTGACTCTATTTGGGTAATTGTTGATAGACTAACAAAATCAACCCACTTCTTACCCATCAGGGCTACTTTTACAGCCGAAGACTATGCAGGGCTCTATATTAGGAAGATTGTTATGCTACACCGTGTCCCAGTATCTATTATCTCTAATAGAGAAGCACAATTCACCGCCAACTTTTGGAAGTCCTTCCAGAAAGGACTGGGGACACAAGTTAATCTTAGTACAACCTTTCACCCTCAGACAGATGGTCAGGCTGAGCGCACAATTTTGACGCTCGAGGATATGTTACAGGCGTGCGTGCTAGACTTCAAGGGAAGTTGGGATGAACACTTGCCTCTTATTGAGTTCGCATACAATAATAGTTATCATTCCAGCATCGGGATGGCACCTTATGAGGCTTTGTATGGGCGAAAATGTAGATCCCCCATTGGATGGTTCAATGTAGGTGAGTCAGGGTTGATTGGACCCGACTTAGTACAGCAGATAGTGAGCAGGTCAAGCTCATACGGGAGAGGTTGCTAATAGCTCAAAGCCGACAAAATTCATACTCAGATGTGCAACGAAGTGACTTAGAGTTTTGCGTCGATGACTGGGTATTCTTAAAAGTCTCGCCTATGAAGGGGGTTATGAGATTTGGCAAAAAAGGCAATCTTAGTCCAAGATTCATTGGGCCATACCGCATCCTTTGGAGGGTAGGACGACTGGCTTATGAGTTAGAATTTCCTTTGGGACTAGAATATGTTCATCCATTTTTCCATGTATCTATGCTACGGAAGTGCGTAGGAGACCCTTCTCGGGTTATCCCAGTTGAGGATGTTCAGATCACAGAGGAGTTGTCCTACGAGGAAACTCCAGTTGCCACATTAGATCGATAGGTCCGTAAATTGAGGACCAAAGAGGTGGCTTCGGTTGAAGTATTGTGGAGAAACAAGAATAGAGAAGAGGTGCCCTGGGAAGCTGAGGATGGCATGAGGTCCAAATATCCTCACTTGTTTCATACCCTAGGATGATGGCATAACAGTTTATATTGGTGCAGTGAGGTAAGATACATATCTAAATTTTTTTATATTGTTGCTTATTATTATTATTGTTGTCGTTGTATATTTGCTCACACTGTTATGGCGGAGCTATAGTGCTTAGTAATTTATGTCATCATGTGAGACACCTAGGTTAGACTTTTTGCATTTTAGGTTCCTGGATAGTGACAATGCCAAAGGATACTCTGCCTAAATTTTGGAAACACCTAAGGACTTAACCGTGTGACTCAGAATTTTTTTTCATTTGAGGACGAATGTTTCTAAGGGGGGAAGGATGTAACACCCTGACTTTTCAAAATATCTAAATTAACTCGTATCTTCTTGGAAAGACAAGGAGGGTGAGTAATAAATTAAGAATGATGTGGTATGTCATATTTTAAGTGTTCAAGAGTTGTATCTCAAGTTTTGAAATTAGGTAAGTGGCAAAATAAAAGTTGGCGAAAGTTATCGTAAGTTCCTCATTAAAGATTTCTCTAAAATTTGGGCCAAATGTCTTAGATGTTTTCTCCCAATATATAAAGAGTTAGAAGTCGTATCACCCATTAGATCGAAGGCCTACGAGTCTAGTTTGTAACGCACAAAACCCCGTATCCAACAGACACTGAAGTAAAAAGTTATGAGGGTTTTACTACGGACTACCGGGGCAGAATCCGGGTCGGGTCAAAAATGTGGTATGTCGGCTTACTCAACGTTTTAAGCAATGAAATATTTCTTTTCAGTTCCAAACCAGAAATAAAGCTTAACAGATGGTTCCTATGGAGGTATTGCATGATGAAGGTTGGTTTTTAACGATTTCTACCATTAAAGGTTGCCCCTGTGCCTAGAAACGCGATCTCTACACGTGGCAATCATTTTTCCCTCCTATTAGATGCGTTTGGAGCTAGTTTTTGAAGATAGAAATTTGTATTTATTGGTGTTTCTTCAAGGTTTACACTTGGTTAACTAAGGTAATCATCTCGGGACCTTTTTATAGTTGTTTTTATGAATTTTTACGGACGTTTTGACAAGTTGGGGCAATATAGCAAATCTGCCGATTAAAGATTAATTATGAACTATTTATAGGTGCATTTCAGCTGTGTATATATAGTGATTGTGAAGCTTAGGACATAAGGACAACTTTCGTGAAGGAGTACGGTCTTTCGAGCGTTCATTGGAAAGGTATGTTAAGGTTATTCCCTACTTACGACATGTTTCTTTAAAACTTAGAAGCAATGTAATTGGGTTGTTATCCTTGTTACACTTGTAGCCATTATTGTTAATTGTTGGCTACTCGAGCTGATATAATTCACCCTTGTCGGGATTCTTATTCAATTAGTAGCGTCCCTATGTTAGACATGACTTAGAGGCTATTTGTATAGGTTGCTTATAACAAAATTGCTCGCTTTTAGCGATTGGATTGTTATTGTTGCCCTTAGGGATATTGTGGTTAGCTTCAAGAATGTGATCTATGCCTAGAAGGGCTATGTTCTGCCTATAGGGCTATATGGATGCCTAAAAGGGCTATGAGTTGCCTACGGGGCTATGTTGATGCCTAGAATGGCTATAAGTTTCCTACAGGGCTATATTGACGCCTAAGAAAGCTATGTGCTTCCTACAGGGTCATATTGTTGCCTAGGAGGGCTATGAGTTGTCTATAAGCTATGTTGATGCCTAAGAGAGCTATATGCTGCCTACGGGGATGTATTAATGCCTAAGAAGGCTATATGACTGCCTATGGGGTTAGGGGACTACCGATAGGGGTATATAGGTTGATTGGCACCTTCCGGACTTATAGGGGCCTGAGTAGGTGGTCTTGTGTGCTGTTTGTACTTGTCGAGCTTATGGGGACTTGGTTAGGTTGTTGTTTTAATATTTTTGATAAGTTTAGATTTAGGAGCAGGTCAGTACACTTATCTTATCCTTGATTTACTTATCAGATTATTCCAGTATATCAGGATACCTCCTCATAGTCTATTGTCTTTCATACTCTGTACATTATTTTGTAATGACGTCCCATTGCCTGGGGGCGCTGCATTCATGCATGCAGGTCCTGACAGACGATCGAGTAGACCTCCTCAGCAGCAAGATTGACTTTTATCCGGTTGGCTAGCCCCTTTCCTCC
Organism: Solanum bukasovii; assembly: GCA_029582585.1. Taxonomy (NCBI): domain Eukaryota; kingdom Viridiplantae; phylum Streptophyta; class Magnoliopsida; order Solanales; family Solanaceae; genus Solanum; species Solanum bukasovii. The sequence goes on from JAJOOI010027788.1 coordinate 8,575, forward strand.
GGAGCTGCCAGAGTTGGGAGGTTTGTTACCATTTGTTGTATATATATTTATGTGGAGGTTGGGGCCCTGTTCCGCTAATCTCTACTACTCTTAGAGACTTGCAGACTAGTGTGTGGGGTGTATAGCTACGTTATGGCCATACTGGCCTAAGTTGTTGGTTTTCTGAAGCTTGTGAGTTGTTTGATGTATTGTATTGATATATACCTGCTTTTAGTTTTGGTATAGATATCATGGTGGCCTCGACGGCCCAATCAGGACTTCTGTGCTAGTTGGCTATTTATTTATATGATCTCCTGGGAGTAGTTGTTTCTTTTCTAGATCAGTTGATAGGGGCCTTGCCGGCCGAAGGCATAGTTTTAAGCTGAGATATACTTGTTTGTTTTCTTGATTGCGTGTGGCTGCCATGTGTTAGTTGCAAATGGTTCAGCAGAGTCGGCTCGGGCTTGAGTTTTGGCATTAGGAGTCAGTTGCGCCCCTCTAGTTTGCGGCGTGACACTATCAATTATAAAATTAGTCATAAACAAGGTGATGTACTTTAATATAAATATAAGGAAGAAAGGAAAAAAAGAGAAAAAGAAATTCTTGCAATTGGCAAAGATGATATGCTCTAGTATTTATAGTAATCAATAAATTTGTAACTTAATTGAATAATATAAATTAAAAGAGTAATATAGTAATCAATAAAATTGTAACTTGCATGGGTATTAAGTGTCTTAATTGTAATTAACTAATATCTTTAAGAAGAATAGAGAAAGGTATAAGGAAAACGTAATTAATGATGTTAAGTGGTGAACGAAACAAAATAAATTTATCTATAATTTCTGTATAATATTCAGGCAAGAAAATAATAAAAAAGGTACAAAATCTAGTGAGGAAAAAAAAGAAGAGGATGAATAAGAAAAGGATAAGAAAAAGTTTTATGAATTGATTATTTGGGTTGATAACGGAATAAGTTCTTTTTGGGCTTTATTGATTTGTGATAGTGACCTTTTCAATTCTTCAATAATATATATAATAATTAAAATTGAATGTAATAACTTATAGACAATAAATTAATATGGTTATTAAATAGAATATGGTTAATTCTTAATTGAAAAATAAAGAAAGATAGAGAAAAAATGTCTAAAAAAGGATAAAAAGATAAATAGCAATGGAGGCCTTACAGAGTTGCCACGTCACCGTATCTATATTTGACTATAGATTTCTGCAAAATATTAGACAAGAAAATAATAAATAAAACACAAAATCTAGTGAGGAAGAAAAAAGGATGAATAAGTAAATGATAAAAAAAGGTTTTATGAATTGACTAGTTGGTTTTGGGCTTTATTGATTTGTGATTGTGACCTTATCAATTCTTCAATAATATATATAATAATTAACAATTAATGTAATAACTTATAGGCAATAAATTAATATGGTTATTAAATTGAATATGGTTAATTCTTCAATTAAAAAAATAAGAAAAATAGAGAAAAAATGTCTAAAAGGAGGAGAAAAAGGATAAATAGCAATGAAGGCATTAGAGAGGTGTCACATCACCTTGTCTACATTTGGCTTTATATTATACTAGTAAAATTATTCGTGCCTCACGCGGGAATTTAATATCACCGAATTTATAAAATAATACTTAAAGTCTATCAGTCATTAAAACTAAAACACTATATTATCTTACATACAAGATTACATAGTAACGAACATTAATAATGTAAAGCAAAATGATAATTATAACATCTTATCATTTATCCTTCAATCAATCTCTTTAATTTGATTTTATAATTTATCCTTTTATTTCTAGGAAGTGTTACTATTTGATATTTTTGGGGAATCAAATGAACATCAACCTGAGATATACAAATATTTTAATTCTAACTTGTAGAAAAGTTCAGCCCTACCTTTTGCATTACATATATTATTTTAAAGTTCTCCATTTAAATGTATCATAAGTAATTATTAAAATGAAAAATTAAAGGGTGAACGTATGTTTGGGTGTTTTTTAAAAATCAGCATACCAGAGTGATATAGTTCAATTTGAAACTACACTTCTATTTCAATCATAGTGTCGAGAAACACATCTATTACTTCAAGAAAAATATTATAACCTGCATTAAACTTGAGAATTTGTCCGTACTTCATATTGAATATGAGTAATTAATTGATTGTGTAGTTATATATGTCTTTGAAATTAAAAGAGGCTCCAGTCTAGTCATATTCCTCTATAGGTCATCCGACACATCCTTGAACTCATGTCAAAAGTTTATTAATTCTTGTCTTCTTTTCCCGGTTCACTTCACACATCAACATGCGATAAGATTTTTAATGTCTTTATGTCCTTACAATGGCATATAAAATTTGAATTTGTCTTCAAGAGATGGTAATATAGATCTTTAAGAAATTATTTTATTGTACCTTCAAAATTTCAGTAGAGAAAACTTGCGTGAATACTCAATTAACATGTGTTATTCAATATGTACTAACAAACACTTATAACAATTACTTTGCAGAAATATAAACAATAAAGTTTAAAACATATACTAAAAAACAACAATTAATAACATCAACATAAATTAATGACTATAAAAAAACATACCAGGATTTGTAAGAGTAGAATGAAACAGAAAGGAAAAAATTGACCCCACTGAATATACACTATCCCCTTAAAGAAATTATTCCCCTCTAGAACCCGAGGGTTAAAGGAATAGATCATCTTAGGACAGAACAATTCTATTCACCAGTATATTGATACAAAAATAATGGCATAAGTGAGCTACTCAACAAGAGAAAAGTACACTAATATTTAACTATGCAGAAAAATAAGAAGAAGTTCAGAATTTTCTTTGTTTTAAAATCAGAGGAAAATCATCTATTTATAGACAACAAATGGTAGTGTGAACAAATGCTTAATGTGCCTTATTGGAAAGGTGACAACTTTTTAGAGAAGTTACAACCCATCAAAAAGGTCACAACCTTTCATAAAAGTCACAACTCTTCATAAAAGTCGCAACTCTTCATAAAAGTCAGTCACAACTTTTCATGGAAATAAATAAATTAAAAGAGAATCCTGGTATGTGGTGGCTCCACGCAGGCTGACATGGGGTTCTCTTTTATATAAATATATGATATAAGATAGATATATATTTGAATTTGAGAATATTAAAAGATTCACTATAGTTAGGAATAAAAAAGAACAAATAATTGAGAATAAATAAGTAGGAATACGAAAGATTCAACAAAAAGCAATAAGTAATCAAAAAGCAATATTCTCTATTGTCAACATAAAATATAAAATAAAAAATTAAATAAACAGTACATAAAAAATATAGTATTGAATATGAGATGTGTAGATATTATTAGCCATTAATTATTCATTTGAATTTGAGGATATGAAAAGATTCACTATAATTAGGGAATAAAATGAACACTTAATTGAGAATATAAGTCATTAGGAAAACGAAAAGAATCAACAAAATACTATAAATTTATTTAATATTCTTTTAATGATTAAATATTTAAATTTCACAATTTTTCTTAAAATACTAACGTTAATCTGAAGCCTATTTTCTTTTCTGGTAGGCACTTCCTTCTTTTTTAGCTTTCATTTTATTATTTGCTTTTGGTTTTTATATTGTGAATTGTGTTTTATTGATGGTTATTTGATGTAATGATGAAGATAAATCTATTTAAAAAATCAAATTTTATATGAAAGATTATCGAAATAACTTAAATAAATTCATAACTTAGTATGAGATTGTAATCTTTGTGAAAAAGTTTAATTTTTTTTTTATGGATTATATGTATGAGCTTTTATTTTATTGTTGAGGATTCAATTCTTTTATAATCTTCTTTATTTTCCTCCCTGCCTACCATATCTTATATATATACTAGATAATGTTGTCCGTGCTATGCACGGGCCCAATAATATAAATGGTATATTTTGGGGCTAATAATCGAGTTTTTGAAGCGATTATTTGCGTGGATAAAGGAATAAGTTTTTTTTATCACAAACCTGTACTTTCTTTGACGCTATTTAAGGCATAATAAGACTA
>JAJOOI010027790.1:0-10559 GCA_029582585.1 Solanum bukasovii
CACAGTCATGAAAAAATGTGAAATTTTGATAATCTATTGGCATCGATATTCGAAGGTTACTGGTGCGATTCAGGAATTTTTTGAGATCTTTTTGTGTCTTTTTCTTGATTTTTATATATTTCGGGCGTTTACAAATTATTATTTTTTATATTTTCCGGGCAGTAACAATAAATTTGAAATTTTGATATATTATTCCAATCGATATTCTAATGTTTCTGGTGCGATTTAGGAATTTTTTGTCTTTTTCTTGATTTTTATATTTTTTGAACGTTTAGAAATTAATTTTTTTGATATTTTTCAGTTTGTCACGAATAAAAGTGAAATTTTGATATTTTATTCGCATCGATATTTTAAGTTGACTAGTGCGATTCTGAATTTTTTTGAGGTGTTTTTATGTCTTTTTCTAGATTTTTATATTTTTCGGACGTTAATGAATTAAGTTTCATTACATTTTTCGGGCAATCACGAAAAAATGTGAAATTTTGATATTTTATTCACATCGATATTCTAATCTTACTGGTGCGATTCAGGAATTTTTTGAGGTCTTTTTGTGTCTTTTTCTTGATTTTTATATTTTTCGGACGTTAATGAATTAAGTTTCATTACATTTTTCGGGCAATCACGAAAAAATGTGAAATTTTGATATTTTATTCGTATCGATATTCTAAGGTGACAAGTGCCATTCTAAAATTTTTTGAGGTGTTTTTATGCCTTTTTCTTGATTTTTATATGTTTTGGATGTTTACGAATTAAATTTTTTGATATTTTTCGCATAGTCATGAAAAAATGTGAAATTTTGATAATCTATTCGCATCGATATTCTAAGGTTACTGGTGCGATTCAGGAATTTTTTGAGATCTTTTTGTGTCTTTTTCTAGATTTTTATATAGTTCGGGCGTTTACAAATTATTATTTTTTATATTTTTCGGGCAGTAACAATAAATTTGAAATTTTAATGTTTTATTCTTATCGATATTCTAAGGTTTCTGGTGCGATTTGGGAATTTTTTTATCTTTTTCTTGATTTTTATATTTTTCGAAGGTTTAGAAATTATTTTTTTTGATATTTTTCAGTTTGTCACGAAAAAAGTGAAATTTTGATATTTTATTCGTATCGAGATTTTAAGGTGACTAGTGTGATTCTGAATTTTTTTGAGGTGTTTTTATGTCTTTTTCTTGATTTTTATATTTTTCGGACGTTAATGAATTAAATTTTGTTACGTTTTTCGGGCAATCAAGAAAAAATGTGAAATCTTGATATTTTATTCGTATTGATATTCTAAGGTGACAAGTGCCATTCTGAATTTTTTTGAGGTGTTTTGATGCCTTTTTCTTAATTTTTATATGTTTTGGATGTTTACGAATTAAATTTTTTGATATTTTTTGCACAGTCACAAAAAAATGTGAAATTTTGATATTTTATTCACATCGATATTCTAATCTTACTGGTGCGATTCAGGAATTTTTTGAGGTCATTTTGTGTCTTTTTCTTGATTTTTATATTTTTTGGACGTTTACGACTTGATTTTTTTTATATTTTTCGGGCAGTAACAATAAATTTGAAATTTTGATATTTTGTTCTTATCGATATTCTAAAGTTTCTGGTGCGATTTGTGAATTTTTTTGTCTTATTCCAGATTTTTATATTTTTCAAACGTTCACGAATTAAATTTTTTGATATTTTTCAGGTTGTCACGAAAAAATGTGAAATTTTGATATTTTATTCGTTTTGATATTCTAAGGTGACTAGTGCGATTCCAAATTTTTTTGATGTGTTTTTATTTCTTTTTCTTGATTTTTATATGTTTTGGATGTTTACGAATTAAATTTTTTGATATTTTTCACACAATCATGAAAAAATGTGAAATTTGGATATTCTATTCGCATTGATTTTCTAAGGTTACTGGTGCGATTCAGAAATTTTTTGAGGTATTTTTGTGTCTTTTTCTTGATTTTTATATTTTTCGGACATTTATGAATTTAATTTTTTTATACATTTCTGGCAGTAACTAGAAATTTGAAATTTTGATATATATTCTTATCGATACTCTAAGTTTTCTTGTGTGATTCGAGAATTTTTTGTCGTTTTCTTGATTTTTATACTTTTAGAACGTTTACGAATTAAATTTTTTGATATTTTTCTGGTTGTCATTAAAAAATGTGAAATTTTGATATTTTATTCGTATCGATATTCTAATGTGATTGGTGCAATTTGAGAATTTTTTGAGGTGTTTTTATATCTTTTTCTTGATTTTTATATTCTTAGTATGTTCACAAATTAAAATTTTTGATATTTTTCAAACAAACACAAAAAATTGTGAAATTTGATATTCTTCGTTATTATAAGGTGACTGTTGCGATTCGTGAATTTATTGAGGTGTTTTGATTTCTTTTTCTTTATTTTAATATTTTACGGACGTTACGAATTAGTATTTTTGATATTTGTCGTACAGTTATGAAAAAATGTGAAAATTTGATATTTTATTCGTGTCGATAATCTAAAGTGACATGTTAGATTCGTGATTTTTTTGTCTTTTTCTTGGTTTTTATATTTTTCAGACGTTTACGAATTAAAATTTTTGATATTTTTCAAGCAGTCACGAAAAATTATGAAATTTTGATATTTTATTTGTATCAAATTTGTAAGGTGGATAGGGCTATTTGGAATATTTTTGAGTTATTTTTATGTCTTTTTCTTGATTTTTATAATTTTTGGACGTTTACAAATTACTTTTTTTGATATTTTTCAGGCATGCACGAGAAAATATGAAATCTTGATATTTTATTCGTATCGATATTGTAAAGTGATTGGTGCGATTCGGTAATTTTTTTAGGTGTTTTTATGTCTTCCATGATTTTTATATTTTTTGGACGATTACAAATTAAATTTTTTGATATTTTTCAGACAATAACGAAAAAATATGAAATTTTGATATTTTATTCATATCGATCATAGGTGACAGGTGCGATTCGATAATATTTTGAGATGTTTTTGTGTCTTTTTCCTGATTTTTATATTTTTCGTACGTTCACGAATTAAAAGAATTGATATTTTTTGGGCTTACGCGAAGAAATGTGAAATTTTCATACGTACTGATATTCTAAGGTTACTGGTGCGATTCGAGAATTTTTTAAGGTGTTTTTATCTCTTTTTCTTGATTTTTATATTTTTTGGACGTTTACAATTTAAATTTTTTAATATTTTTTAGGTGGTCACGAAAAAATGTGAAATTTTGATATTTTATTGGTATCAATATTCTAAGGTGTTTGGTGCGATTCAATAACTTTTTGAGGTGTTTTTATGTCGTTTTCTTGATTTTAATATTTTTTGAATGTTTACGAATTAAATTTTTTGATATTTTTCGGGTAGTCACGAAAAAATGTGAATTCTGATATTCTATTCGTATAGATATTCTAAGGTGATTGGTGCGATTCGAGATTTTTTAAAGTTTTTTTCTTGATTTTTATATTTTTCAGATGTTTAGGAATTAAATTTTTTGATATTTTTTGGATAGTCACGAAAAAATATGAAACTTTGATATTTAATTCGTGTCAATTTTTTAAGGTGACGGGTGTGATTCGGGAATTTTTTGAGTTCTTTTCATGTCTTTTTCTTAATTGTTATATTTTTCAAACGTTTACGAAGAAAAAATTGTGATATTTTTCGGGCTGTCACGAAAAATTGAGAAATTTTAATATTTTATTCGTATCGATATTCTAAGGTGACTAGTGCGATTCGAGATTTTTTAGGGTGTTTTTATGGCATTTTCTTGATTTTTATATTTTTTCGGCCGTTTACAAATTAATTTTTTTGATTTTTTCGGGCTGTCATGAAAAAATCTGAAATTTTGATATCTCCTTCGTATCGATATTCTAAGGTGACTGGTGCGATTCGGGAATTTTTTGAGGTGTTTTTATGTCTTTTCCTTAATTTCTATATTTTTCGTACATTTCAGAATTCAATTATTTGATCTTTTATTCTTTCCGTTATTCTAATGTGACTAGTGCGATTTGGGATTTCTTAGGGTGCTTTTATGACTTTTATTAGGTTTTTATATTTTTTCGGACGATTACGAAATAATCTTTTTTATATTTTTCAGGCAGTTACGAAAAAATGTGAAAATTTGATATTTTATTCTTGTCGATATTCTAAGTGACTAGTGCGATTCGGAAATTTTTTGATGTGTTTTATGTCTTTTTCTTGATTTTTATATTTTTCGGACGTTTACAAATTAAAAATTTTAATATTTTTTGGACAATCACGAAAAAATGTGAAATTTTTATAATCTATTTGTATCAATATTCCAAGGTGAGTGGTGTGATTTGAGATTTTTTTGAGGTGTTTTTATGTATTTTTCTTGATTCTTATATTTTTCAGATGTTTACGAATTAAATTTTTTGATATTTTTCGCATCGATATTCTAAGGTGACTGGTGTGACTCGGGAAGTTTTTGAGGTGTGTTTTTCAGTCTTTTTCTTAATTTTTATATTTATTAGACGTTTACGAATTAAAATTTTTGATGTTTTTCGGGTAGTCACGAAAAAATATGAAATTCTGATATTTTATTCGTATCAATATTCTAAGGCGACTGATGTGATTCGGGAATTTTTTGAGGTGTTTTTATGTCTTTATCTTGATCTTCATATTTATCAGTTGTTTACGAATTAAAATTTTTATATTTTTTTGATCAGTCACAAAAAATGAATTTTTTTGATATTTTATTCGTATCGATATTCTCTAAGGTAACTGGTGCAATTTGAGAATTTTTTATCATTTTCTTGATCTTTCTATTTTTCGGACGTTTACTAATTAAAATTTTTGATATTTTCAGTCAGTCACGAAAAAAATTGAAATTTCGATATCCTATTCTTATCGATATGCTAAGGTGACTGGTGCAATTTGGGATATTTTTCAGTTGTTTACGAATTTGGTACCATTCGAAATTTTTTTGAGGTATTTCAATGTCTTTTTCTTGATTTTTATATTTTTCGTACGTTTACGAATTAATTTTTTAAATATTTTTTAGGTTGTTAGAAAAAATGTGAAATTTTAATATCTTATTCGTATCGATATTCTAAGGTAACTAGTGCGATTAGGGAATTTTTTGAGGTGTTTTTTTTTGTCTTTTTCTTAATTTTTATATTTTTCGAACGTTTACGAATTAAAATTTTTATATTTTTCGGGCAGTCACGAAAAAATGTCAAATTTTAATATTTTATTTGTATCGATATTCTAAGGTGACTGGTGAGATACAGAGATTTTTTAAGGTGTTTTTATGTATTTTCTTGATTTATATATTTTTTGGGCAATCACAAATAAATGTGAAATTTTGATAATTTATTCGTATCGATATTCTAAGGTGACTGGTTTGATTCAGAATTTTTTTGAGGTTATTTTTATGTCTTTTTCTTGATTTTTATGTTTTTCGGACTTTTAGGAATTAAATTTTTTGATAATTTCTGGCTAGTTACGAAAAAATGTGAAAATTTGATATTTAATTTGTATCGATATTCTAAGGTGACTGGTGTGTTTCAGAAATTTTTGAGGTGTTTTTATGTTTTTTTCTTGATTTTTATACTTTTCAGACGTTTACGAATTAAAATTTTTCATGTATTTCTGGCTGTCACGAAAAAAAAATATTTTGATATTTTATTCATATCGATTTTCTAAGGTGACTAGTTTGATTCATAATTTTTTTGAGATGTTTTTATGTATTTTTCAGAAATTTATAATATTCATGTATTTCTGGCTGTCACGAAAAAATGAAAAAATTTTGATATTTTATTCGTATCGATATTCTAAGGTAACTGGTGCGATTCGAGAATTTTTTTAGGTGTTTTTATATATTTTTCTTGATTTTTATATTTTTCGGACGTTTATGAATTAAAATTTTGACATTTTTTGGACGGTAACTAAAAAAATGTGAAATTTTGATATTTTATTATATTGATATTCTAAGGTGACTGGTGTGATTTGCGAATTTTTTGAGTTGTTTTTATGTCGTTTTCTTAAATTTTACTATTATCGGACATTTATGAATTTAAATTTTTGATATTTTTCGGACAGTCACGAAAAAATGTGAAATTTTGATATTTTTTCCGTATCGATATTCTAAGGTCACTAGTGTGATTAAGGAATTTTTTGATGTGTTTTTATTTCTTTTTCTTGATTTTTATATTTTTAGGACGTTTACGAAATAAATTTTTTGATATTTTACGGGCAGTCACGAAAAAATATGAAATATTGATATTTTAATCGTATCGATATTCTAAGGTTACTGGATTCGGGAATTTTTTGAGGTGTTTTTATGTCTTTTTCTTGATTTTTATATTTTTCGGACGTTTAAGAATTATTTTTTTTGATATTTTTTGGGCAGTCATGAAAAAATGTGAAATTTTGATATTTTAGTCGTATCGATATTCTAAGGTGACTTGTGCGATTCGATAATTTTTTGAGGTGTTTTTATGTCTTTTTATTTTATATTTTTTTGAAGTTTACTAATTAATTTTTTGATAATTTTTGGGCAGTCACGAAAGAATGCGAATTTTTTATATTTTATTTGTATCGATATTCTAAAGTGATTGGTGCGATAAGGAAATTTTTGAGGTGTTTTTCTGTCTTTTTCTTGATTTTTATATTTTTCGGACGTTAATGAATTAAGATTTTTGATATTTTTTGGGCGGTCACGAAAAAATGTGATATTTTGATATTTTATTCGTATCGATACTCTAAGGTGACTGGTGCGATTCGGGAATTTTTTGAAGTGTTTTTTTTTCTATTTCTTGATTTTTATATTTTTTGCACGTTTACGAATTAGAATTTTTTGATATTTTTCGGACAATCATGAAAAATTGTGAAATTTTGATATTTTATTTGTATCAATATTCTAAGGTGACTGGTGCGATTTATGAATTTTTTGAGGTGTCTATGTCTTTTTCTTGATGCTTATAATTTTCGGACATTTACGAATTATAATTTTTGATATTTTTCGGGCAATCACGAAAAAATATAAAATTTTGATATTTTATTCGTATCGATATTGTTAGGTCACTAATGCTATTCGAAAATTTTTTAAGGTGTTTTTATGTCTTTTTCTTAATTTTTATATTTTTCAGACATTTACGAATTATATTTTTTGATATTTTTTGGGAGGTCACGAAAAAATGTGAAGTTTTGATATTTTATTTGCATCGATATTCTAAGATGACTGGTGCGATTGAAGAATTTTTTGAAGTGTTTTTATGTCTTTTTCTTGATTTTAATATTTTTCAGACGTTTACGAATTAAAATTTTTGATATTTTTCGGGCAGTCACGTTAAAATTTGAAATTTTTATATTTTATTCGTATCGATATTCTAAGGTGTCTGGTAAAATTTGGGTATTTTTTGAGGTGTTTTTATGTCCTTTTCTTGATTTGTATATTTTTCGGGTAGTCACGAATAAATGTAAAATTTTGATATTTTATTCGTATCGATATTTTAAGGTGACTGGTGCGATTCGGGAATTTTTTGAGGTGTTTTTATGTCTTTTTCTTGATTTTTATATTTTTCGAACGTTTACGAATTAAAATTTTTGATATTTTTCGGGCAATCACGAAAAAATGTGATTTTTTGTTATTTTATTCGTATCGATATTCTAAGGTGACTGGTGAGATTCAGGAATTTCTTAAGGTGTTTTTATGTCTTTTTATTTATTTTTATATTTTTTGGACGTTTACTAATTAAACTTTTGATACTTTTCGGGCAGTTACCAAAAAATGTGAAATTTTGATATTTTAAGATGACTGGTGTGATTCAGAAATTGATTGAGGTGTTTTTTTTGTCTTTTTCTTGATTTTTATATTTTTCGAACGTTTGCGAATTAAAATTTTGATATTTTTCGGGCAGTCACGAAAAAATGTGAAATTTTATTATTTTATTTGTATCGATATTCTAAGGTGACTGGTGCGATTCGGAAATTTTCTAAGGTGTTTTTATGTCTTTTACTTTATTTTTAAATTTTTCGGGCGTTTACTAATTAAAATTTTTGATATTTTTCGGGCAGTCACCAAAAAATGTGAAATTTTGATCTTTCATTCGTATCGATAATCTAAGGTGACTGGTGCGATTCGGGAATTTTTTGTTGTGTTTTCAAGTCTTTTTCTTGATTTTTATATTATTTGGACGTTTACGAATTAAGATTTTAGATATTTTTTCGGGCGGCCATAAAAAAATAAGAAATTTTAATATTTTATTCGTATCGATATTCAATCATTATATTTTCTTAGCAACTGAATTTTCCCTTCGTTGATTGTCATTCTGGTCGTTAATAATTTAAGATGGCAATGATAAATTCAATCATTATTACTATTAGCGACTAAATTGTCTCTGACTAATTTTATTGTTACTTCCAACAATACTTTTAGGAGCCAAATATTCCTTTTGTATGCCTTCATATATATACACACACAAATGCATTAACGTACAACATAATAATTATTCACATAAAAACTCATTGTTACTTGCATAGATTAACCATTATCAAAAGATATACCCAGCCAAAGTGTATAACATTACTTCTATCAAACTCCTGAGGCGCAAGGAAAATACAGTTGCTGTATGTAAAAATACCTACATCTTTAAGCAACCCTAATAATGCGTCTACTGTACTCTTTACAACTTTTTTACATGCTATTCTTTACAATAATGTGACTACTGCACACTTTACGACTTTCTTTACATAATAATGCACATGTGTCTATCTTCTTAACTTCTTTGTCTTCTTCTTTTTATTTTATCTCTTTGTCTTCTCCTTTATCTACGACTTTTTTTACATAATAATGCACATTTTACTTCATGTGTCTATCTTCTTCTTCTCATCTTCTTTGTCTTCCGTCTCTATCTTATTTGATCATTCCAGCTGGACATCGGGAATCACATTATCTTCTCCATTACATTTTAAACATATATGGTCAGGATATTTATGTCCAATTAGCTTATAATATCTGGTTAACAGTTCTGACGAAATAAATCCTGCCTTTAATGCTCTTGTTGTAGGTCTTTCTTCTGGTTTTAATAATGATAAAATTCATTTCTGGACTTCATCCATATCTGATTTCCTTAGTTTCCTTGAGTTGGCATAAATCATTAATTGATCTCTGGAATAGTAGCTCCATATAGCATTGCCATTCAAATAATTGTTGGCTAATTCTTGTATTATAGTTGATATACCAATTATTCTTTTATTGGCATAAAAACTAGGTATCTCAATTTTTGGTATTTCTGGTTGTTCTCCGCTATCTTCTGGTATTATCATATCTTTGGTCAGGCCTATCTTTACAACTTGAATCAGAGGTTTTATCTCCTCATGTAGTATTTCTGCTGTTGCCGTATAGAATTTTATATAAAATAAATTCCCTTTGGTTACTCTTTTGTATATAATAAATGTTTTGTATAATTCTGGTATACCGCTTAATTCTTCTCCATCGTAGGTATATGCAGTACTTATTAATCCATAATTATAACATGTTTTAACTAGGCTAGAATTGGTTTTCGGCTGTGCAATTAGCTTGTTGTATCCTTGTAATTTCTGGGTTGTATAGTTTTGGTTTGGATCTTTTGTAGTGGTAGATTTGGGATTGAGGTTTAGGTAACTCTGTATTTTGTATATATTTTCGATGTATGTCCTTGTGATGTGGTTATATACTTTTTTCTCATGTTGTAGGCTATCTGCATACGTTGAAGTTTGTGGTTCTATGGTTAATGGGTTTTTTATTTTTTGTGTAAATGGTTTTTCAAATAACTGATTTAAATTTGCATTTCGTTATTTTTCAATAACTGGTTTCTTTGTACCTGCAGCTGTATTTAAACAATCATTATGAGTTTTAAGGTGTTTCCCAACGTCACCTCTTAGCTCTGGATTTTTAAAGTCTTCCGATCGACTTAGCTCCGCATTTTTATAGTCATGCTGCTGACTTGTACTAGCTTTAGACTTCAGATTATCTTCATTAGTCTTTAGCTTTTGTATCTCATTGTCCATATTGTCCACTTTGATACAAAGTGTAGTGATAGCTTTGAGTATCTCTTCGATTGTATTTTCTTTCTCAGTTTGAGTAGCTTGGTCTTGATAAGTAATCTGCAATAACATTCTCGCCAGTTTTTATTACTTCAATAGTGAATGTAAAATTTAATATATTTAATACCAATCTTCTCATTTCTTTTGTAGTTACTGAATCCTGTATTTTTCTTGTTAACCACCATTTTACTTGTGTGTTATCTGTCCTTATAATAAATTTGTTATATACAATATATGGTTCAAACGATAGTAAACATTTATACACTGAATATAATTCTTTCCTATTTATTTCCCATCTTATTTTTGTATTAGTAAATGTTCATGAATAATATCTACAATGGTGTTCTATTTTTTCTTTAGCATACCTGCATTTTAAGACTCCTCCATAACTTTTTTCACTGGCGTCTGATTCTACTATATAAGTAAATTTTTTGTTTTCATCCGGAAAATATAGTTTAGGTAGGTTCTTACATAATAGTTTTATTTTTTGTATTTGTGTTTGGTCT
>JAJOOI010027793.1:0-13225 GCA_029582585.1 Solanum bukasovii
GGAGGTGGACAAGTAAGGTGTCCAAGAGATGCTTTGAAACTTGGTGTGTGTGCTAATATACTTAATTTGGTGAATGTAGTAGTGGGGTCTCCACCAACTTTGCCATGCTGCAGTTTGATACAGGGACTGGCAAATCTAGAGGTGGCAGCTTGTTTGTGCACAGCCATAAGAGCAAACATACTGGGCATAAATCTGAATGTGCCACTCACTCTTAGCCTCATTCTCAACAACTGTGGAATGAATAATAGTGGCTTCACTTGCTAAGCATTCTGCTCTTTCTTATGTGTCTCTTATCATTATCATGAATTTCCTTGTCTTATGATAGTTATATTGAGCGAATTTTCAACATCAACTTATTAAGCAAGATTCGTGAACCAGTTGATCATTTTACATTTGTACTCAAAAGGTTTACTACTATTATATATTTGGACTGTCTTTTCTATTTCATAATATAATAATAAGAATATTTATATTTTGGGTTTCCTTCGATTACTCTTTAAGTTTTTCTCTTTTGGTCAAAAGTAAAAAAACGTGTGCCTTAACTCTGTACGTACCTTATATAATTTGAGCTTACTCAATCATTACAAAATGATTGTTTAGGATCTACAAATATTATTAGACCACAAAATTTACATTGAAGTGAGGTGAGTAAGTCACAACTACATGCTTTAGTGGCGACCTTGAAGTTGTTACAACTACTTTTGAAGTGGAATGTGGTTTGTGGTAATATACGAGATCGCTACAAAATAGATATTGTAGCGACTAAACTAGCCACAAAAAGTATACCAATATGCCCAAATGAAGTTCCACAATATTCCTCTGTCGTCGCCACGTACTAACGATATTTTCCCATGGATACCATCCATGGGAAAATACAATAGCAACACTTTTATATTCTTGGGCCTTAATAAGTTTTTATTATTCACAAAGTTTTTCTTCTTTAACATTAATTTATTTCATTGAATCGTTCTCGGATATAAAGCTAGCAACACTGGATTCAGTGCTCATTTGCAATAAGCTTCGTATGACTCACTTTCTATTTTGCTTTATTGATCACTTTTACATAGTTTCTTATTTATTAATACTACAATATTTAGCTGCTAATAATAAAAATCTAATAAATTAAGCTAAGATGCAGATTCTTGACCTCATACAAATTTGCCTGTACTATTATTTCGGTAAATAGCTAGTGTAACTTGTTTTTTCTAATTTCATTAGAAAGTCGTTTTCCTATTTTTATAAAATTTGTTTTATTTATGTTTTCAAAAATATTTGACCTACTGAACATACAAAAGTTGTAAAGCACTTTCTTATGCTGCGTGCTGTTGAAATAAAAAAGTTTCTCACATATGGAAATCATTTTTATAGTTTGCAGCTCTAGTATTGCTAGCTAGCAAATGGAATCTTCTACTATAGTTATGCCCGTGACTTAACTGGAATCTGCAGCATGATGTATTTTAAGCACTGCCCTTTTCCTAATTTTCCACTAATTAACAAAAATTAACCTCCATCGTTAGTCTCAGCGAGAAAAAAGGTTTCACACGCACATATATTCTATGATTTAAGAATATCTAAAAGTTCAAAGTTCAAACCCTCAAGCAAAAAACAATAATAAAAGAAGACAATTAGGATGTAAACAGAGGCAGAGCTAGGTGAGGTTCGTGGGTTCGGACAAACTCACTAGTTTTTTCGTAAAGTTTGTATTTGTATTTAAAAATTAAATAAATATATATGTATATTAACTTGTAAACTCCTAACAAAATTGATTGAAAGTCCAGTGATAAGGAAGAGTGGTGAAAATGCTTTTCACACATTTGTAGTGGGTTCGAACACCTTCCTCTTTTGTTTTATAATTTAGAACTCTAAAATCCTAATTCTAGCTCCGCCTCTGGACGTAGATATCGTTTGCTTTGATATGACAACTAAACTAGTATACTTCACATCATGACGTGCAGGAGTAATTAACGTAATTAGGTTAATTAATGCAACAACCACATCCCGTGATTCTAATTAAGGCTCCTGCTTATATTTCAAAGCTTTGAACTGTTTGCAACAAATCTAGAATGAAAGAATAAATTGCAATTACGAAGAAACACAATTTTATTAATAAACATTATAGGTAAAAATTTGTTTATTAGCTTGATTCTTCTCTCTTAAGATTTCTCCGTGATTTGAGGATCGTTAATGATGTATTTCTCGAACTAGGACAAATCGTCAACTTTCTTGAGATTTATTTGATCTCCATTGATTTTTGTGAATATTTCATGAACTTCTGAAATATTCGAGATGTCTTTTCATGGGAATATTATACCTCCTTGTGTGGGCACATAAGCTAGGATTTAAGATAAAAAGTAGCTTTCAAGAACACTAACTGAAATAGAAGTTGTATGATAGAGTCCTACAAAATTTCAATGTCTACATGATTATTTATAAAAAAAAATGATATTCCATGTTTGAAGGAAGAAGAAAAAAACAGTAGAGACCACAACCCGATCGAACCTACCATTTCTTTTTTCTTTTTTCATACACAACTATAAAAGGGAACCGTTATGAAAGAAAATAATGACAATGGGTGAGAGTTTATATTAAGGTCCTAAGTAATTATAATATCTTCCATCTCTTATGCTAATTTTAAAATTGTCAACCAAACATTGGATTAAGTTTATACATGAATAACTTTTTTTTTATCCACCCAAACGTTATATTAATTATATATATGGATAACTTTTTTCTTATCCACCTATCAAACGTCATATTAATTATAGACATGAATAATTCTTATCCATCTATCAAACACCGTTTAAGTTATATAGACTCTAATACATGAATAAGCTAAGACTTGTTTTATACCGCTACCAAACGACCCCAAGGGTGTAGATATCGTTTGTGTTGATATGACAACTAAACTAATATATATACTTCACATCATGACTAATTAACGTAATTAGGTTATATAATGCAACAACCATATCCCGTGATTCTAAGGCTCCTACTTATATTTCAAAGCTATGATCATTTATAAAAATGATATTCCATGTTAAAAGAAGAAGAAAAAAACAGTAGAGACCACAATCCTATCGAACATATAATATTGTTTTTTTCTTTTTTCATACTCAACTATAGAATAGAACCGCTGCGAAAGCAAGTAATGACAATGGGGTGAGAGTTTATATTAAGGTCTCAAGTAATTAATATTCTCTTTGTCTCAATTTATGGGATACAACTAAAATTTTGAGAGTCAAACTTTTGAACTTTGACCGTAAATTCAAAAATAAAAACTTAAAATATTTTTTAAACAATTTTTTTTTATATTTGAAAACTACATAATGTTTCCTTAGTATAAATTACAATAATTACTCCCTCCGTTCTTTTTAAGTTATCATAATTTCCTTTTTGAGAGTCAAACGATATGAATTCTGACTAACATTTTAAGATGTATATTTTCATCATATTGATATGAAAAAAAGTTGTAATTTATAGTACTTTTCGTGTTAATATAATCTAATTTAGCTTTGAAAATTAGTCAAATTAACTCTCAAAGTGCGCAACATAACAACTAAAAAGAATCCGAGGGAGTAATAACTTAAAATATTTAAAAGACATAAATAAATTCCGGTAAAACAAAAGCTTAGTTGATTTGTCGTATCCATTTAATAATTTTGAGAAAAAAGATTAGCTTGTTTTGTTCCAATTTACATGTTTTTCCATTTGATAATAAATTAAGATGAAGTAATTTATAATTGGAGTATAGTATCTACATGAAGTTTGTCTTGACATACAGTTATTATGTTCATACAGTTCAAAATTTGAGTTCTCAGATAAACGCATAGGGGATATATTTTTAGGTGAAAGTCTGGGTTGATGGCTTTAAATTTGAAAAAAAAATGTAAGTACATTCTGTATCTGACTTTGATCACTGGAATTTCTAATTAAATACTAGTGGAGACTAAAAAGTAATTTAATATTTAGCAACAGCCATGGAGCTAGCATATATGCAGGCTGTAATCAGCTAATTAAGTCACAAGTCTTGAATAATTTGTGGTATACCCACTATTAATGACATCATCCACATGCCCTAATTGGCACATACAAAAGACCCCACTAAGTTTCCATATCTCCACTTTGGTCCCCCCTCTTTTCTAACTAATTTGGAATAATATATTTATTTGCAATTGTTAAAATTTATATTAGAAAAAAGAAAAAAGTCTCCAAACGGAAACAAGAGCAGCTCGTTTTTGCTGATATCGATTTGTCGATTCCGGCGAGTTTTCCGGCCGTAATATCCATTTCCAAAGTAAAATCATTATCATCTCCTACTCCATATTCATGTTTACTCCATTTTCTTTCAAGACCAAGCTTCAAAATTAGTTTCCCGCCATTTTAGAAATTTGAGAAATCTCCCATAATAATCACTTGATAACTCATTATAGATACAATTTAGTAGTTTAAAAGCATTAAAAATTTGTTTTGCCATTGCAGGAGCTGAATTTTGAACCCCGATCTCATCCAGTCGCGTTTTTGTACGAATTTCATACCTCATAGACTGATACTGTAATCAATTATCGATATTTGTAGTCTATAATGGCAGTAGCTGAATTTGTTGTTGCTGGTGGAGATTATATGGGAGTATGGGAGGAGACTCCCAAAAGATGGAATTGGAAATCTTTTAGTAAGATGACAGTGCCCATTGTGTTGCGTCGCAATGGTTCATATGATGATATGATTGCAAGCGTAATTGAGACCGGTGAGTTAACTTGCGAGCCAAATGACTTGGTGATTAGCTATCAAATAAATGGGAGGGGAAAAATACATCCCACATTCATAAAAAATGATCGGCATGTTAGCTTGTACATGTTAAATATTGGTATTGATGGCTCTAGGCCTACATTGAGGATATACGTCAATGCGAGGCCTCCAATTGAACCAACAAATTCATTTGACGATGACAATGATTCTATTGGAAATGAAAGATTGGGTGATCATGCAAAGGAGAGCTTGGGTGATCATTCAAATGAAAGTTTGGGTGATCATTCGATGAATATACATGATGATCCAATTAATGTGGAAAATCAATCAGTAGATGCGAAAGATCCCGAACGCGAATGTTGTGAAGAAATGCAGGGAGAAGAGGAATTGAGATCACAATCCAACCATTCATTTTCCGATGGAACTAATTTATGCATAAATCAAACTTTCAGTAACAAGATTGAGTTGCGATTGTTATTAGCCGAAGCGGCGGCAAAGAAGTTTTTGATTTTGCTACTTTGAGGAGTTATACTAAATATTTAAAGGTGAAATGTGTATCTCAAAATTGTGCATGGATGTTGCGGGCGAGGAAATATGAGTGTTCGGATAGATTTCATATCTACAAGTACATTGGCGAGCATAGTTGTGGCGTTG
Source organism: Solanum bukasovii (assembly GCA_029582585.1). Taxonomy (NCBI): domain Eukaryota; kingdom Viridiplantae; phylum Streptophyta; class Magnoliopsida; order Solanales; family Solanaceae; genus Solanum; species Solanum bukasovii. Next base: position 5,401 of record JAJOOI010027793.1, read on the forward strand.
AACATGCCAACAGTAGCCATAGAAAAATCTCAATCAAAGTCATTGCTTCATTTTGTGTAAATATGTATCGTGATGGCAAGGGTCCACATATTAAAGAGATTCAAAGGGCAATGTTTAATTCTTTTCGTTGTAGTCCAAGTTATCGGAAATGTTGAAAGGGAGGTGTGGTTGCCAAGGAGATGGTCTGAGGACAGCGGAAAATGGATATTCATGCTTATCGTCTTTTTCCTACATGTTCTAGACACTTAATGTTGGTTCTAGCTATTCTAACATGGTAAACAAGGATAGTCATAGGTTCATGTATTATTTCTTGGCCTTCGGTGCTTACATTAGGAGTTATGGTCATTTGAAGTTTCCCAAAACTCATCTTTAACTTAACTTAAACAAATTTCTAGATTTCCATCATTTCCTATAATCACTATTTCCAATTCTTGACTTCTTCCTAGTTATTTCAATTTGTGAGATGTTACAATATCTCCCCTTTGAACACATTCGTCCTCGAATGAGATTACTCTTACTAGGTTAAGGATGTAACATCTAACATTCAGCTCAAATACCCAATAAGCAATGCAATTACCACATGCAATCTCAAAAATTAAAGAGTACTAAGAAGAGAATTAGTACCTTGAACAGGAATTTCTCCGGCTTCAAAGAGATGTGGATATCTCTTCTTCATATCTTCTTCAGCTTCCTAAGTAGCTTCCTCAACAAACTGGTTCCTCCAAAGAACTTTGACTGATGCTACCTCTTTTGTTCTTAGCTTGCGAACCTGGCGATCTAAAATCTGAACAGGAATCTCCTCATAGGATAGACTATCCTTGATCCCAATATTTTTAGTTGGTATGATAAGTAAAGGATCTCCCATGCACTTCTTCAACATGGAAACATGAAATACCGGATGAACCGTTGCTAACTCTTGTGGTAGCTCTAACTCATAAGCTACTTTGTCAATCCTCTTGGATATTCTGTAAGGGCCAATATACCGGGGACTAAGCTTCCCCTTCTTACCAAATCTCATAACACCCTTCATGGGTGAAACTTTCAAGTATACCCAATCATCTACTTTAAACTCTATTCCCTTCTCCTAATATCAGTGTAGGATTTCTGACGACTCTGCGCCATCTTCAACCTCTCTTGAATCACTTTCACCTTCTCCATAGCTTGATGAACTAAATCTGGTCCTATTAACCCAGCTTCACCAACTTCAAACCATCCAATAGGAGATCTGCATCTTCTCCCATAATGAGCCTCATAAGGAGCCATCTGGATGCTGAAGTGGTAACTATTATTGTAAGAAAACTCAATAAGAGGTAGGTGATCATCCTAATTACCTTTGAAATCAATCACACAAGCCCTCAACATATCCTCTAAGGTCTGAATAGTGCGCTCTGCTTGACCATCTGTCTGAGGATGAAAAGCAGTACTCAAGTTCACCTTGAACCCAAGCCTTTCTGGAATGACTTCCAAAACTGTGCAGTAAATTGTGCACCCCTATCTGATATAATCGAAACAGGGACTCCATGAAGTCTTACCACTTCCTAAATATATAACCTGGCATAATCTTTTGTTGTATGGGTAGTCTCTACCGGCAAAGAGTGGGTCGATTTGGTCATTCGATCTATAATCACCCATATAGAATCATGCTGCATGTGAGACCTTGGCAAACCTGTGATGAAGTCAATATTAATCATCTCCCACTTCCATTCTAAAAGTTCTATATTCTGAGCCAAACACCGGGCCTTTGGTGCTCTACTTTAACTTGTTGGCAATTCGGACACATAGCAACAAATTCTGCAATGCCCTTTTTCATGCTTCTACACCAATAGACTTCTCTCAAATCGCGATACATCTTTGTGGAACCTGGATGAATGGAATATCTAGAGCTATGAGCTTCCTCCATGATCCTCTCTTAGAGTCCATCCACCATTGGTGCACACAATCTACCTTGATATCTCAATATGCCATCTCCCCCTTGTTCAAAAGCTAATACTTTTTGCGTATGAACATTTGCCTTCAATTCAAGCAAAATAGGATCTTGGTCTTGCTTTTCTTTCACTTTTGAAACTAATGAAGATTCAGCCCCATTCATCACAACTACTCCTCCTTCTGTGGAATCCATCAGTAGGACTCCTAAACGTACAAGTCTATGCACATCTTTCGCTAACTCTCTCTTTTCTTCCTCAACATAGGAGTACTACCTATAGAAAACTTGCTTAAAGCATCAGCAACAGCATTAGCCTTACCTAGGTTGTAAAGAATACTCATGTCATAATCCTTGAGCAATTCTAACCACCTCATTTGTTTGAGATTAAGCTCTTTCTGAGTGAACACATACTGAAGACTCTTGTGATCAGTGATTACATCAACATGAACACCATACAAATAATGACGCCAAATCTTCAAAGCAAATACTACAACAGCCAACTCTAAGTCGTGGGTTGGGTAATTCTTCTCATGAACTTTCAACTGTCTGGAGGCATAAGCTATAACTTTGTCATTCTGCATTAAACGCAACCCAAACCAACTCTAGATGCATCGATGTACACCACAAATCCTTGAGTACCCTTTGGTAAAGTTAACATTGGGGTAGTAGTCAACCTTTTTTTCAATTCCTGAAAGCTTTTCTCACAAGCTTCAGACCATTGAAACTTCACTGTTTTCTTAGTCAACTTGGTTAAAGGAGACGGCATAGACGAGAACCCCTCTACGAACCTTCTATAATATCCAGCCAAACCTAAGAAACTCCTAATATCAATTGGAGATGTGGGTCTAGGCCAATTCTGCACTTCCTCTATCTTTTGGGTATCAACTCTAATTCCATCACCGGAAACTATGTGGCCCAAGAACGCCACAGACTCAAGCCAAAACTCACATTTAGAGAACTTAGCATATAATTCCTTATCTTTCAAAGTCTGAAGAACTATTATGAGATAGCTAGCATGATCTTTTTCATTCCTTGAATAAATTAGTATGTCATCAATGAAGATAATAACAAACATATCTAAATAAGGTTTGAAAACTCTATTCATAAGGTCCATGAACGTTGCAGGTGCATTAGTTAAACCGAACGACATGACCAGAAACTCATAATGACCATAATGGGTCCTGAATGCTGTCTTGGGAATATTACATTCCCTTACTTTCAACTGATGGTAGCCAGATTTGAGGTCTATTTTTGAGAAACAAGAAGCACCCTGAAGCTGATCGAAAAGATCACCAATTCTTGGAAGAGGATACTTATTCTTGATGGTAACCTTGTTCAATTGGCGCTAATCTATACACATCTTAAGGGAACCATCTTTCTTTCTCACAAATAAGACCGGAGCGCCCCAAGGTGAGACACTTGGTTGAATGAAACCCTTATCTAGTATATCTTCCAACTGTTCTTTAAGTTCTTTCAACTCTTCAGGTGCCATCCTATTTGGAGGAATAGAGATAGGACGAGTATCTAGAAGAACATCTATACCGAAGTCTATCTCTCTCTCGAGTAGATCATCTGGAAAGACTTCTAGAAACTCTTGAACTATAGGAACGGACTGAATAGGAGGTATCTCAACACTAGAGTCATTAACTTGGACCAAGTGATAGATACAACCTTTAGAAACTAACTTTCTTGCCTTAAGGTATGAAATGAAATGACCCTTAGGCACTGTTGAACTACTTTTCCACTTTAAGACTGGCTCATTAGGAATTTGGAACTTGACAACTCAAGTTCTACAATCAATGGAGGCATAACATGCATGAAGCCAGTCTATACCTAGAATGACATCAAAATCTACCATGTCTAACTCAATTAAATCAGTCATGGTGTCTTTGTGACACAATCACGATAAACTCGCTTAGCTAAAATAGACTCCCCAACAGGTGTAGAAACACAAAAGGGTTCACAGAGTTTCTTAGGAAGAACATCAAACTTATTTGCAACATAAGGGGTTACAAAAGATAAACTTGCTCCTGGGTCTAGTAAAGCATAAACATCAAAAGTAAAGACTTTGATCATACCAGTGACAACATCTGGAGAGTTCTTTTGCTCATGACAACTAGTGAATGCATAGAGGCGGTTTGCTCCTCCGCCAGTACTGAATGTAGCTTCTCTAGGTGCAGCCCTCTCTGGTGGTGCAACTGATGAAGATTGGGCTCTATTGCCCTGATTTCCACTACTTTGCATGTTCTTAGGGCACTTTTTCATGAAGTGACCCTTTTGTCCACATTTGAAACAACCTGTCTGGCCATCATGACACTTATCTGGGTGGGTTCTACCACACCTAGCACATGCAGGAGCCCAGTTACCTCCTTGTGCCATACTACCTTGAGACTGTGCAGGTCTAGCTCTGAAGTTCTGTGAATTCTGACCATTATACTCACCTTTGTTTCTGGGTGCAGGTCTACTAGCAGATGATGGAGTAGGTCCCTTTTTCTTCTACTGAAAAGATGAACGGTTCACATTACCTTTCTGCTGCCACGACTCATTCCCTGTCTTAGCTTTCTTATTTATGAATTCCTCTCTATCCCTCAGCTTATCTTTTTCAACCTGCTGCACATAGACCATCAACCTTGATATGTCCATGTCCCCAATTAACAGAGCTGCACTGCCCATTTTGCTTGATAGACGGGACAACCCAGCAACAAACAAACTCATTCTACTCCTCATGTCTGCCACCATCTCCGGAGCATAATGAGATAGTTGGATGAACTTTAACCCATACTCATGAACACTCAAAGAATTCTACCATCTCCGGAGCATAACGGGATAGTTGGATGAACTTCAACCCATACTCATGAACACTCAAAGAATCCTGCTTAAGTGTGAGAAATTCTCGTACCTTAGCCTCTTTCAATTATCGGGGAAAGAAACACCTCAAGAAGGCCTCCTCAAAACATGCCCAACTCGCAGGTGGTACACCCTCAACTCTACCCTATTTCCACTGGTCAAACCAAGTCTTAGCAACATTCTTCAGTTGATATGCAGCTAGTTCAACTCTCTTATTATCGGCAACATGCATAACCTCGAATACCTTTTTCAGTTCCTCAACAAAACTCTCTGGATCCTCAGTGGTGCTTGAACCCGTGAAACTTGGAGGATTCATCCTCAAGAACTCTCGGATCATCGAAGTATCAGTCACTTCCTATCTAGCTCCTCTTCGTTGCCCAGCTTGGTTGGTCACAACTTGGCTCAACATCCGGATAGCCTCACAGAACTCAACATTGGTAACTTCCCCTTGAGGTTGCACTTCAGGTGCATTTGGTAACTCTTGCTCCTCAACATTACGCCTAGCAGGACGACCTCTGACAGCTCTTTGTGGAGACATGATTATTTAAAAATACGCGCAAGCATGAATTAGAAAGAAACTTTTTAGAGATCAAACTCTAACGCACGAAATGAGTGTGAAAGAAGTGAGAAATTTCCTAAGTGTTGCAGCCTCCTAATTATAGATGTGGTGCGCTTCACACCGATAACCAGAACTCTATAGACACAGCTTCATAGACTCCCTAGGACTTTTGAACTCTGTGCTCTGATACCATGTTTGTCACGCCCCGAGACTACACCCTGGACGTGGCGGGCACTCAAGAACCATTGTTGGCCCCAAGTGAACCCTTGGCCTAACTTACTTACTTAGCGGAAGACTCTATGCATATTTATAATGATCAATAGCACTATGCTCACTTGAATAATAAAATACTGAGAATGCTTAAAAAGTCAAGCATTCAACTTGGCCAAAATGGCAACTCAAGTCTTAACATATGAAATGATAATGTAAAGACAACTGAACTACTAACTGTCTGACTGTCTATGAAGCCTCTAAAACAAAGAGGGATGTCGGGACAAGACCCCCGATCATCCTAACAATGAAATACTGAAAGCAAATGATAAAAAGAGTCCTCCAGAATGCAAGGAGGCTCACCAACTGACTCTGAGTACTCAACTAGATCAACGAGGCACTGGATGCTGATCCTGGTTACCTGCGTCTACATCATAAGACGATGCAGAGCAATAGGCATCAGTACATTGAATGTACGAGTATGCGAGTTGAAATGCTAAACACAACTTAAGCTTGAAAAGGATCTGTAAGGAACACTTACCTTGGCTTTACTCAATGTTATGCCGTAATTTAATTATCCTTTAGAAAAATCACTTTTTGAAAATGTTCTACGTATAAAAAAATTTGAGAAAAATACTTAGAAAAGAGTCGCTACTTAATTTTTTTTTAAAGAAATTAAGAAAACTTAATCTAAAAAGACTCTAACAGATTAAGTCTTTAAAAATTTAGAGAAAATAGGTAAGAGGTTCTTATTTGCGCTTCAAGAAGGTTTTTAAGGCATGCGAAGCGCCCGCTAACATGCGGTTATCCTACGACTTAGATTAAATATTTGACTATATTTTGGAAAAATGATATATAATAATTTACAATATTTGATTAACTCTGAGAAAATAATTAAATAAATGACACATTTTATTTTATTTTAGAGAAAGAGACCTAAAATGAAATATTTGAATTAAAACATATGATTATGATTTTAACAAAAAAAAAAAACACTAGTTTATTAGAATATATTTGAAACATTTTAGAAATAATGATTTGAACCAATTCGGTCAATTAAAGAATGAAAACTATTTTAAAATAATTTAAGAATAAGTAAAAAGTTTTGACCAAACATTATCAATAAAAGTATAAGAGTTGATTAAAAATGAAATTTTATGAAAATATACTAACATAAAGAATGCATTTCATCTTTTGGGGAATTTAATTAATTAACTAACAATTTTAAAATTAGAGTTAATAAACAACAAAACAATAAATAATCACAATCAAATAATTTAAGAGTAAGGGAGAGAAAAGAGATGGGTTTGGGACTTTTGGGGCCTAAACTACTGCTGATTTGGGCCTCTTTAGGCCTAAACTCTGCTGTTTTTTAGCCTTTAGCTCAATTTCCATTTTTGTATACACTTGTTGTATATTAGTGTTTATCGGATGTATAGAACCAAATTTTTAGGTTTCAAGACTTGTATACTTGCTTTCCTCTCACTTCACGATTCAGTTGATGAGGAGAATTTTTGGGTTTGACCCAACAAAAAAATGAAAGGGGAGGTGAAGGAGTCCATTGGACTCATCCCATATAACATGCAAAGAAAAGGAAAAGAATTAACATTCACTCTTTAGATGTCACTCGCAAAACTATATAAAGCCTAACTCAATTGATCCATGAAATGCACTTATTGTAATGGACCTGGTAATCAATGAGAACATTTCTTCTTTTTTTCAATTGACTTCCGGACCAAGATATAAACATGTTATTTCAAATGTAAATATCATATCAACATTAAAAATGGAAACTTATGCTTCCAAACAACCCATTAATAAGGAACAAATTAATTGCCTAAGCAGACAAACAGAACAACAACATCTTTTATCTATGATTGCGGAAACAAGGATAGTATAGCTAAAACAATACGAGGCATAAACAAAAAATTAATGAGACGGAGGAGTTGAAATATCATGGCAAAACAAATAAGACAACATCATTACACAAGCGAGATAAATAGTCTATTAAACATAAATTGAGGTTAGGAAGGAATTTTACCTTTTTCGGAGCAATGAACTATGACGACGAGCTTGACCGTGAAAAGCTCCCACCACTACGAGCCGATTTTGATGAGCTCTGAAAAGTAAAACAACTCTTTCTTTTGATGCAATTCCCTCAAGATCCTCAAATCCTTGCTCAAAATCAGGGAAAAGGCTGATTCTTACGCATGGGAGAGTACTATTATTGCTGTTACTGATGTTGATGTGATTGGTTTGCATTTTTATGCTGATTTCTCATCGGA
>JAJOOI010027794.1:0-13342 GCA_029582585.1 Solanum bukasovii
CTAAACGGACGTCCACGAAAAATTTTGGCAAAAATTATGTCAGAATCCAGATCACCAAAAAGTCCATGGACAATAGCACACGAAAATCGACAAAATGGGGGGTTTACCTGCTCTGGGTCACATTTGACCTTTATAATGGGACGTTTTGGTCGTGAGGGCTAACTGGCTGCATAGCTAAGTTCTTAACGGACGTCCACGAAAACTTTTTGCAAAAATGAGGTCGGAATTCTAGATCAACAAAATGTGCATGGACTATAACACACGAAAATCGGCAAAATTTGGGAGTTTTCTGCTCTTGGGCACATTTGACCTTTTAAATGAGACGTTTTGGCCGTGAAGGCTAACTAGCACCATAGCAAAGGTCGTAACGGACGTCCACGAAATATTTTGGAAAACATTATGTCGGAATTACAGATCACTAAAAAGTCCATTGACTGTAGCACATGATAATTGACAAAATGAGGGGTTTACCTGATCCCGGGCAGATTTGACCTTGAAAATGGGACGGTTTGGCCGTGAGGGCTAAATGGATCCATAGCTAAGGTCTTAACGGACATCCAAGAATAATTTTGGCAAAATTTTGTTGAAATCCAGATCACCAAAAAGTTCATGGACTATAGCACACGAAAATAGGCAAAATTGGGGTTTTCCTGCTCTGGGGTACATTTGACCTTGAAAATGGGACGTTTTGGCCGTGAGGGCTAACTGTCTCCATAGATAAGGTCTTAACGGACATCTAAGAATAATTTTGGCAAAATTTTGTTGAAATCCAGATCACCAAAAAGTGCATGGACTATAGCACTCGAAAATCGGCAAAATGGGGGTTTACCTGATCCGGTGCACATTTGACCTTTAAAATGGGATATTTTGGCCGTGAAGCTAACTGGTTCCATAGCTAAGGTCATAACGGTCGTCCACGAAAATTTTTTGCGAAAATTATGTCGAAATTCCTGATCACCAAAATGTCTATGGACTATAGCAAACGAAAATCGGCAAAATGGAGGGTTTACCTGCTATGGGGCACATTTGACCTTCAAAATGGGACGTTTTGGCCGTGAAGGCTAACTGGCTCTATAGCTAAGGTCTTAACGGACGTCCACAAAATATTTTGACAAAAATTATGTCGGAATTTCTGATAACCAAAATGTCCATGGACTATAACAGATGATAATCGGCAAAATGAGGGGTTTACCTGATCCGGGGCATTTTTGACCTTGAAAATTGGATGGTTTGGCCGTGAGGTCTAAGTGTATCCATAGATAAGGTCTTATCGGACGTCCATGAAAATGTTTGATAAAAATTATGTCGGAAATCCAGATTAACAAAAAGTCTATGGACTATAGCAAACGAAAATTGGCAAAATTGAAGGTTTTCCTGTTCTGGGGCACATTTGACCTTTATAATGGGACGTTTTGGTCATGAGGGTTAACTGGCTCCATAGCTAAGGTCTTAACGGACGTCCATGAAAACTTTTTGGAAAAATGAGGTCGGCATTATAGATCACCAAAAAGTCCATGGACTATAGCACACGATAATCGGATAAATGGGGGGTTTACCTAATCCGGGGTAGATTTGACCTTAAAAATGGGTTGTTTTGGCCATGAGGGATAACTGGCTCCCTAGCTAAGGTCTTAACGGTCGTCCACGATAAATTTTGGCAAAAATTATGTCGAAAATCCATATCACCAAAAAGTCCATGGACTAGAGCACAAGAAAATCGGCAAAATTGGGGGTTTTCCTGCTCTGGGCACATTTGACCTTTAAAATGGGACGTTTTGGCCGTGAGGGCTAACTGGCTCAATAGATAAGGTCTTAACGGACGTCCACGAAATTTTTTTTCAAAAATTATGTCAGAATTCCTGATCACCAAAAAGTCCATGGACTATAGAACACGAAAATCGGCAAAATGGGGGGTTTACCTACTCTGGGCACATTTGACCTTAAAAATGAGATATTTTGGCCGTGAGGGCTAACTGGCTGTATACCTAAGGTTTTAACGGACGTCCACGAAATATTTTGGTAAAAATTATGTCGAAATTCTAGATCACCAAAAAATCCATGGACTATAACACACGAAAATCGGCAAAATTGGGGGTTTCTGCTTTGAGGCCCTTTTGACCTTTAAAATGGGACGTTTTGGCCGTAAGAGCTAACTGGATCCCTAGAAAAGGTCTTTACGGACGTCCATGAAAAATTTTGGCAAAACTTATGTCAAAATTCCTGATCACCAAAAAGTCCATGGATTATAGAACACGAAAATCGGCAAAATGGAGGGTTTACCTATTCTGGGGCACATTTGACCTTAAAAATGGGAAGTTTTGGCCGTGAGGGCTAACTGGCTCTATAGCTAAGGTCTTAACGGACGTCCACGAAATATTTTGACAAAATTTATGTCGAAATTCCAGATCACCAAAAAGTCCCTGGTATATGCACACGAAAATCGGCAAAATTGGGGGTTTCCTGCTCTGAGGCCCATTTGACCTTTATAATGGGATGTTTTGGTCGTGAGGGCTAACTGGCTCCATAGCTAAGGTCTTAATGGACGTCCAAGAAAACCTTTTGCAAAAATGATGTCGGAATTCTAGATCACCAAAAAGTCAATGGACTATAGCACACGATAGTCGGCAAAATAGGGGGTTTACCTAGTCCGGGGTAGATTTGACCTTAAAAATGAGATGTTTTGGCCGTTAGGGATAACTGGCTCCCTAGAAAAGGTCTTGACGATTGTCCACGAAAAATTTTGGCAAAAATTATGTCGAAAATCCAGATCACCAAAAAGTCCATGGACTAGAGCACACGAAAATCGGCAATATTGGGGGTTTTCCTGCTCTGGGTCACATTTGACCTTCAAAATGGGACGTTTTGGCTGCGTAGGCTAACTGGATCCATAGCTAAGGTCTTAACGGACGTCCACAAAAAATTTTGACAAAAATTATGTCGGAATTCCAGATCACCAAAAAGTCCATGAACTATAGCACACAAAAATCGGCAAAATTGGGGGATTTCTTGCTCTGGGCACATTTGACCTTTAAAATGGGACGTTTTGGCCCTGAAGACTAACTGGCTCCATAGCAATGGTCTTAACGGACGTCCACGAAATATTTTGGCAAAAATTATGTCGGAATTCCAAATCACCAAAAAGTCCGTGGACTATTGCACACCAAAATCGGCAAAATGGTGGGTTTACTTGATCCGGGGCACATTTGACCTTCAAAATGGGATGTTTTGGCCGTGAGGGCTAACTGGCTCTATAGCTAAGGTCTTATCAGACGTCCACGAAAACGTTTTGCAAAAATGAGTTCGGAATTCTAGATCACCAAAAAGTCCATGGACTATAGCACACGATAATCAGCAAAATGGGGGGTTTACCTAATCCGGTGCAGATTTGACCTTAAAAATGGGATGTTTTGTCCGTTAGGGATAACTGGCTCCCTACCAAAGGTCTTGACGATCGTCCACGAAAAATTTTGGCAAAAATTATGTCGGAAATCCTGATCACCAAAAAGTCCATGGACTAGAGCACACGAAAATCAGCAATATTGGGGGTTTTCCTGCTCTGGGTCACATTTGACATTCAAAATGGGAAGTTTTTGTTGCGTGGGCTAACTTAATCCATAGCTAAGGTCTTAAAGGACGTCCACGAAAAATTTTGACAAAAATTATATCAGAATTCTAGATCACCAAAAAGTCTGTGGACTACAGCACACCAAAATCGGCAAAATGGTGGGTTTACTTGATCCGGGCTACATTTGACCTTCAAAATGCGATGTTTTGGCCGTGAGGGCTAACTGGCTCTATAGCTAAGGTCTTATCAGACGTCCACGAAAACTTTTTGCAAAAATGAGGTCGGAATTCTAGAACACCAAAAAGTCCATGGACTATAGCACACGATAATCAGCAAAATGGGTGGTTTACCTAATCCGGGGCAGATTTGACCTTAAAAATGGGATGTTTTGGCCGTTAGGGATAACTGGCTCCCTAGCAAAGGTCTTGACGATCGTCAACGAAAAATTTTGGCAAAAATTATGTCAAAAATCAAGATCAACAAAAAGTCCATGGACTAGAGAACATGAAAATCGGCAAAATTGGGGGTTTTCCTGCTCTGGGTCACATTTGACCTTCAAAATGGGACGTTTTGGCTGCGTGGATTAACTGGATCCATAGCTAAGGTCTTAGCGGACGTCCACGAAAAATTTTGACAAAAATTATGTCGGAATTCAAGTTCACCAAAAAGTGCATGGACTATAACACACGAAAATCGGCAAAATTTGGGAGTTTCCTGCTCTTGGGCACATTTGACCTTTAAAATGGGACGTTTTGGCCGTGAAGGCTAACTGGCACCATAGCAAAGGTCTTAACGGACGTCCACGAAATATTTTGGAAAAAATTATGTCGGAATTACAGATCACCAAAAAGTCCATGGACTATAGCACATGATAATCGACAAAATGAGGGGTTTACCTGATCCAGGGCAGATTTGACCTTAAAAATGGGATGTTTTGGCCGTTAGGGATAACTGGCTCCCTAGCAAAGGTCTTGACAATCGTCAACGAAAAATTTTGGCAAAAATTATTTCGAAAATTCAGATCAACAAAAAGTCCATGGACTAGAGAACACGAAAATCGGCAAAATTGGGGGTTTTCCTGCTCTGGGTCACATTTGACTTTCAAAATGGGACGTTTTGGCTGTGTGGGTTAACTGGATCCATAGCTAAGGTCTTAGCGGACGTCCACGAAAATTTTTGACAAAAATTATGTCGGAATTCAAGTTCACCAAAAAGTGCATGGACTATAACACACGAAAATCGGCAAAATTTGGGAGTTTCCTGCTCTTGGGCACATTTGACCTTTAAAATGGGACGTTTTGGCCGTGAAGGCTAACTGGCACCATAGCAAAGGTCTTAACGGACGTCCACGAAATATTTTTGAAATATTATGTCGGAATTACAGATCACCAAAAAGTCCATGGACTATAGCACATGATAATCGACAAAATGAGGGGTTTACCTTATCCAGGGCAGATTTGACCTTGAAAATGGGCTGGTTTGGCCGTGAGTGCTAAATTGATCCATAGCTAAAATCTTAACAGATGTCCACAAAAATTTTTGGCAAAAATTATGTCGAAAATCCAGATAATCAAAAAGTCCATCGACTATAGCACACGAAAATCAGCAAAAATTGGGGGTTTTCCTTCTCTGGGGCACATTTGACCTTGAAAATGGGACGTTTGGCCGTGAGGGCTAATTGGCTCCATAGGTAAGGTCTTAACAGACGTCCACGAAACATTTTGGCAAAATTTATGTGAGAATTCCAGATAACCAAAAAGTCCGTGGACTATAGCATACGAAAATCAGCAAAATGGTGGGTTAACTTGATCCGGGGCACATTTGACCTTTATAATGGGACGATTTGGTCGTGAGGGCTAACTGGCTCCATAGCAAATGTCTTAACGGATGTCCACTAAAACTTTTGGCTAAAATTATGTCAGAATTCCAGATCACCAAAAAGTCCATGGACTATAGCACACGAAAATCGGCAAAATGGGGTGTTTACCTGCTCTGAAGCCTATTTGACCTTTAAGATGGGACGTTTTGGCCGTGAAGGCTATTATGCTCCACAGCAAAGGTCTTAACAGACGTCCACGAAAAATTTTGGAAAAAATTATGCTAGTATTCCAGATCACCAAAAACTCCATTGACTATAGCACATGAAAATCGGCAAAAAATGGGGGGTTTACCTGCTCTGTGGCACATTTGACCTTTATAATGGGACGTTTTGGTCCTAAGGGCTAACTGACTCCATAGTTAAGGTCTTAACGGACGTCCACGAAAAGTTTTTGCGAAAATGAGGTCGGAATTCTATATCAACAAAATGTCCATGGACTATAGCACACGATAATCGGCAAAATAGGGGGTTTAGCTAATCTGGGGCAGATTTGACCTTAAAAATGGGATGTTTTGGCTGTGAGGGACAACTGGCTCCTTAGTTAAGGTTTTAACGGTCGTCCACGAAAATTTTTGGCAAAAAATATGTCGTAAATCCAGATCACCAAAAAGTTCATGGACTAGAGCATACGAAAATCTGCAAAATTGGGGGTTTTCCTGCTCTGGGTCACATTTGACCTTCAAAATGGGACGTTTTGGCCTTGTAGGCTAACTAGATCCATAACTAAGGTCTTAACGGATGTCCACGAAAACTTTTGACAAAAATTATGTCGGAATTCCGTATTATCAAAAAGTCCGTGGACTATAGCACACGAAAATCAGCAAAATTGAGGGGTTCCTGAGGGCATATTTGATCTTGAAAATGGGACGGTTTGGCCGTGAAGGCTAACTGGCTCCATATCAAAGGTCTTAACGGACGTCCACAAAAAATTTTGGCAAAAATTATGTCAGAATTCCAGATCACGAAAAAGTCCATGGATTATAGAACATGAAAATCGGCAAAATTGGGGGTTTACCTGCTCTGGGCACATTTGACCTTCAAAATGGGACGTTTTGGCCGTTAGGGCTAACTGGCTCTATAGCTAAGGTCTTAACGGACGTCCACGAAAAATTTTGGCAAAAATTATGTCAAAAATCCAGATCACCAAAAAGTCAATGGACTAGAGCACTTGAAAATCTGCAAGATTAAGGGTTTTCCTGCTCTGGGTCACATTTGACCATTACAATGGAACGTTTTGGCCGCGTGGGCTAACTAGATCTATAGCTAAGGTCTTAACGGATGTCCACGAAAAATTTTGACAAAAAATATGTCGGAATTCCAGATCATCAAAAAGTCCATGGACTATAGCACACGAAAATCAACAAAATTAGGGGGTTTCCTACTCTGAGGCACATTTGACCTTTAAAATGGGACGTTTTGGCCGTGAAGGCTATTTGGCTCCATTGCAAAGGTCTTAACGGACGTCTACGAAAAATTTTGGAAAAAATTATGCCAGAATTCTAGATCACCAAAAAGTCAATGGACTATAGCACACAAAAATCGGCAAAGTGGGGGGTTTACCTGCTCTGTGGCACATTTGACCTTTATAATGGGGCATTTTGGTCGTAAGGGCTAACTGACTTCATAGTTAAGGTCTTAACGGACGTCCACGGAAAGTTTTTGCAAAAATGAGGTCGGAATTCTAGATCAACAAAATGTCCATAGACTATAGCACATGATAATCGGCAAAATAGAGGGTTTACCTAATCCTGGGCCGATTTGACCTTAAAAATGGAATGTTTTGGCAGTGAGGGACAATTGGCTCCCTAGTTAAGGTTTTAACAGTCTTCCACGAAATTTTTTTGCAAAAATTAAGTCAGAAATCCAGATCACCAAAAAGACCATGGACTAGAGCACACGAAAATCGTCAAAATTGGGGGTTTTCCTGCTCTGGGTCACATTTGACCTTCAAAATGGCCGTTTTGGCCGCGTGGGCTAACTGGATCCATAGCTAAGGTCTTAACGGGCGTCCACGAAAATTTTTGATTAAATTTATGTCGGAAATCCAGATCATCAAAAAGTCCATGGATTATAGCAAACGAAAATCGGCAAAATTGGGAGTTTACCTGCTCCGGGCACATTTGACCTTCAAAATGGGACGTTTTGGCCGTGAGGGCTAACTGGCTCTATAGCTAAGGTCTTAACGGACGTCCACGAAAAATTTTGGCAAAAATTATGTCGGAAATCTAGATCACCAAAAAGTCAATGAACTAGTGCACTTGAAAATCGGCAAACTTGGGGGTTTTCCTGCTCTGGGTCACATTTGACCTTCAAAATGGGACGTTTTGGCCGCGTGGGCTAACTAGATCCATAGCTAAGGTCTTAACGGATGTCCACGAATAATTTTGACAAAAATTATGTCGGAATTCCAGATCACCAAAAAGTCCATGGACTATAGCATACGAAAATCGACAAATTTGGGGGGTTTCCTGCCCTGAGGCACATTTGACCTCTAAAATGGGACGTTTTGGCCGTGAAGGCTATTTGGCTCCATAGCAAGGGTCTTAACGGACGTCCACGAAAAATTTTGGAAAAAATTATGCCAGAATCCAGATCACCAAAAAGTTCATGGACTATAGCACACGAAAATCGGCAAAGTGGGGGGTTTACCTGCTCTGTGGCACATCTGACCTTTATAATGCGATGTTATGGTCGTAAGGGCTAACTGACTCCATAGTTAAGGTCTTAACGGAC
The DNA here is from genome assembly GCA_029582585.1 of Solanum bukasovii. Classification (NCBI taxonomy): domain Eukaryota; kingdom Viridiplantae; phylum Streptophyta; class Magnoliopsida; order Solanales; family Solanaceae; genus Solanum; species Solanum bukasovii. The sequence continues at coordinate 8,178 of JAJOOI010027794.1, forward strand.
GTCCACGGAAAGTTTTTGTAAAAATGAGGTTGTAATTCTAGATCAACAAAATGTCCATGGACTATAGCACACGATAATCGGCAAAATAGGGGGTTTACCTAATCCGGGGCAGATTTGAACTTAAAAATGGGATGTTTTGGCTATGAGGGACAACTGGCTCCCTAGTTAAGGTTTTAAAGGTCGTCCACGAAATTTTTTGGCAAAAACTATGTTGGAAATCCAGATCACCAAAAAGTCCATGGACTAGAGCACACGAAAATCGGCAAAATTGGGGGTTTTCCTGCTCTGGGTCACATTTGACCTTCAAAATAGGACGTTTTGGCAGCGTGGGCTAACTGGATCCATAGCTAAGGTCTTAATGGATGTCCACGAAAATTTTTGACAAAATTTATGTCGAAATTCCAGATCACCAAAAAGTCCATGGACTATAGCACATGATAATCGTCAAAATTAGGGGGTTTCCTACTCTGGGGCACATTTGACATTTAAAATGAGACGTTTTGGGCGTGAAGGCTAACTGGCTCGATAGCAAAGGTCGTAACAGACTTCCACGAAAAATTTTGCAAAAATTATGTCAGAATTCCAGATCATCAAAAAGTCTATGGATTATAGCTCATGATAATCGGCAAAATGAGGGGTTTACCTGATCCGGGGATGATTTGACCTTGAAAATGGGATGGTTTGGCCATTAGGGCTAAGTGGATCCATAGCTAAGGTCTTACCGGACGTCCACGAAAACTTTTGGCAACAATTATGTCGGTAATCCAGATCATCAAAAATTCCATGGACCATAGCAAACTAAAATCGGCAAAATTGGGGGTTTTCCTGCTCTGGGGCACATTCGACCTTTATGATGGGACGTTTTGGTCGTGAGGTCTAACTGGCTCCATAGCTAAGGTCTTAACGGACGTCCATGAAAACTTTTTGCAAAAAAGAGGTCAGAATTCATGATCACCAAAAAGTCCATGGACTATAGCACACGATAATCGGCAAAATTGAGGATTTACCTAATCCGGGGTAGATTTGACCTTAAAAATGGGATGTTTTTGCCGTGAGGGATAACTGTCTCCCTAGCTAAGGTCTTAACGGTCGTCCACGAAAAGTTTTGGCAAAAATTATGTCGGAAATCCAGATCAACCAAACTTCCATGGACTATAGCACACGATAATCGACAAATGGGGGGTTTACCTAATCCGGGGTAGATTTGACCTTATAATTGGGATGTTTTGGCCGTGAGGGATAATTGGCTCCCTAGCTAAGGTCTTAACGGACGTCCATGAAAATTTTTGGCAAAAATTATGTCGGAAATCCAGATCAACAAAAAGTCCATAGACTATAGCACACGAAAATCGGCAAAATTGGGGGTTTTCCTGCTCTGGGTAACATTTGACCTTTATAATGTGACGTTTTGGACATGAGATTTAACTGGCTCCAAAGCTAAGGTCTTAACGGATGTCCATGAAAACTTTTTGCAAAAATGAGTGCGGCATTCTAGATAAAATGGGACGTTTTGGCTGCGTGGGCTAACTGTATCCATAGCAAAGGTCTTAACAGACGTCCACGAAAAATTTTGACAAAAATTATGTCGGAATTCCAGATCAAAAAAAAGTCCATGGACTATAACACACGAAAATCAGCAAAATTGGGGGGGTTTCCTGCTCTGGGGCACATTTGACCTTTAAAATGGGACGTTTTGGCTGTGAAGGCTAACTAGCTCCATAGCAAAGGTCTTAACGGACGTCCATGAAAAATTTTGGCAAAAATTATGTCAGAATTCCAGATCACTATAAAGTCCATGGACTATAGCACACGAAAATCGGCAAAATAGGGGGTTTACCTGCTCTGGGGCACATTTGACCTTTATAATGGGACGTTTTGGTCGTGATGGCTAACTAGCTCCATAGCTAATGTCTTAACGGACGTCCACGAAATTTTTTGCAAAAATGAGGTCGAAATTCTAGATCACCAAAGAGTCAATGGACTATAGCACACAATATTCTGCAAAAAGGGGGGTTAACCTAATCCGGGGCAGATTTGAACTTAAAAATGGGATATTTTGGCCGTGAGGGATAACTGGCTCCCTAGCTAAAGTCTTAACGGTCGTCCACAAAAATTTTGGCACAAATTATGTCGGAAGTCCAGATCACCAAAAAGTCCATGGACTATAGCAGACGAAAATCGGCAAAATTGGGGGTTTCCTACTCTGGGTCACATTTGACTTCCAAAATGGGACGTTTTGGCCGCGTGGGCTAACTGGATCCATAGCTAAGGTTTAAACAGACGTCCGAGAAAGATTTTGACAAAAATTATGTCGGAATTTCAGATCATCAAAAAGTCTATGGACTATAGCACATGATAATCAGCAAAATTGGAGGTTTTCCTGCTCTGGGTCACATTTGACCTTCTAAATGGGACGTTTTCGCCGAGTGGGCTAATTAGATCCACAGCTAAAGTCTTAACGGATGTCCACGAAAAATTTTGACAAAAATTATGTCGGAATTCCAGATCACCAAAAAGTCCATGGACTATAGCACATGATAATCGGCAAAATTGGGGGTATTACTGCTCTGGATCACATTTGACCTTCAAAATAGAACGTTTTGGCCGCGTGGGCTAACTGGATCTATAGCTAAGGTCTTAACAGACGTCCATGAAAAATTTTGACAAAAATTATGTTGGAATTCCAGATCACCAAAAAGTCAATGGACTATATCACATAATAATCGGCAAAATTGGGGGTTTTCTTGCTCTGGGTCACATTTGACCTTCAAAATGGGACGTTTTGGCCGCGTTGTTTAATTAGATCCATAGCTAAGGTCTTAACGGATGTCCACGAAAACTTTTGACAAAAAGTATGTCGGAATTCCAGATCATCAAAAATTCCATGGACTATATCACACGAAAATCGGCAAAATTGGGGGATTTCTTTCTCTGGGCACATTTGACCTTTAAAATGGGACGTTATGGCCCTGAAGACTAACTGGCTCCATAGCAAAGGTCTTAAAGGACGTCTACGAAAAATTTTGGCAAAAATTATGTTAGAATTCCAGATCACCAAAAAGTTCGTAGACAATAGCACACCAAAATCGGCAAAATGGTGGGTTTACTTGATCCAGGGCACATTTCACCTTCAAAATGGGATGTTTGGCCGTGAGGGCTAACTGGCTCTATAGCTAAGGTCTTACCGGACGTCCACGAAAACTTTTTGCAAAAATGAGGTCGAAATTCTAGATCACCAAAAAGTCCATGGACTATAGCACAGGATAATCGATAAAATTGGGGGTTTACCTGATTCGGGGCTGATTTGACCTTAAAAATGGGATGTTTTGGCCGTGAGGGATAACTGGCTCCCTAGAAAAGGACTTGACGATCGTCCACGAAAAATTTTGGAAAAAATTATGTCGGAAATCAAGATCACCAAAAAGTCCATGGACTAGAGCACACGAAAATCGGCAAAATTGGGTGTTTTCCTACTCTGGGTGACATTTGACCTTCAAAATGGGACGTTTTGGCAGCATGGGCTAACTGGATCCATAGCTAAGGTATTAACGGATGTCCACGAAAAATTTTGGCAAAAATTTTGTCAGAATTCCACATCACCAAAAAGTCCGTGGATTATAGCACAACAAAATCGGCAAAATGGTGGGTTTACTTGATCCGGGGCACATTTGACCTTCAATATAAGATGTTTTGGCCGTGAGGGATAACTGGCTCTATAGCTAAGGTCTTATCGGACGTCCACGAAAAATTTTGATAAAAATTATGTCGGAATTCCAGATCACCAAAAAGTCCATAGACTAGAGTACACAAAAATTGGCAAAATTGGGGGGTTTCCTGCTCTGGGCACGTTTGACCTTTAAAATGAGACATTTTGGCCGTGACGGCTAACTGGCTCCATAGCAAAGGTCTTAACAGTCGTCCACGAAAAATTTTGGCAAAAATTTTATCGAAAATCCAGATCACCAAAAAGTCCATGGACTAGAGCACACGAAAATCTGCAAAATTGGGGGTTTTCCTGCTCTGGGTCACATTTGAACTTCAAAATGGGAAATTTTGGATGCTTGGGCTAACTGGATCCATAGCTAAGGTCTTAACGGACGTCCACAAAAATTTTTTGACAAAAATTATATCGGAATTCCAGATCACCAAAAAAGTCCATGGACTAGAGCACACGAAAATTGGCTAAATTGGGGGGTTTCCTGCTCTGGGGCAGGTTTGACCTTTAAATTGGGATGTTTTGGCCGTGAAGATTAACTGGCTCCATAACAAAGGTTTTAACGGTCGTCCACGAAAAATTGTGGCAAAAATTATGTCGAAAATCCAGATCACCAAAAAGTCCATGGACTCTGCACACGAAAATCAGCAAAATTGAGGGTTTTCCTGCTCTAGGTCACATTTGATCTTCAAAATGGGAAATTTTGGATCCGTGGACTCACTGGATCCATAGCAAAGGTCTTAACGGACGTCCACGAAAATTTTTGACAAAATTTATGTCGGAATCCCAGATCACCGAAAAGTCCATGGACAAGAGCACAGAAAATTGGCAAAATTGGGGTGTTTCCTGCTCTGGGGCACATTTGACCTTTAAAATGGGACATTTTGGGCGTGAAGGCTATCTGGCTCAATATCAAAGGTCTAAATGGACGTCCACAAAATATTTTCGAAAAAATTATGTCGGAATTCCAGATCACCAAAAAGTCCATTAACTATAGCACATGATAATCGGCAAAATGAGGGGTTTACCTGATCCGGGGCAGATTTGACCTTGAAAATGGCATGGATTGGCCGTGAGGGCTAAGTGGATCCATATCTAATGTCTTAACGGACGTCCACAAAAATTTTTGGCAAAAATTATGTCAAAAATTTAGATCACCAAAAAGTCCTTCGACTATACACACGAAAATCGGCAAAATTGGGTGTTTTCCTGCTCTGGGGCACATTTGACCTTTAAAATGGGACGTTTCGGCCGTGTGGGCTAATTGGCTCCATAGAGAAGTTCTTAACGAACGTCCACGAAAAATTTTTGCAAAAATTATGCCAGAATTCTAGATCACCAAAAAGTCCATGGACTATAGCACACGAAAATCGGCAATTTAGGGGGTTTACCTGCTCTGGGGCACATTTGACCTTCAAAATGGGACGTTTTGGCCGTGAGGGCTAATTGG
>JAJOOI010027796.1:0-11390 GCA_029582585.1 Solanum bukasovii
CCCGATAGCAAGCTACCGTGGTGAACCTCCCCCTTAAAAAATAGAGTTAATATCGTGTGAGTCGATGACTCACATATCAGATATTAAACTGATAAGAACAGATACTACACTTGATCTTAGCCAAAAGGCCGAGAAAGGTATGCTTTTCCATGTGTTATGCCGGGATATTTTATATGTCACTTGTTAAATTAAATCTCTCTTTCTAGGCAGTGTGGGATAAAAATGTGTTTCTGGAAAATTAGAAGGACTCTAAGAAGTTCATCTATCAAAATTAAGGCCATGGAAACAAAAATTTTGAGTTATTTATTGATTCGTCGATGGATTTTCTTTATTTATTGATAAAAATCACCAGTGATTAAGCTTCCAAGAGGAAAAGTATCAAGTGATTTCTTTTCATTTTCTTATGTTTTTGGTGAACTCGGTTATCCAATATCTACGTGGTTGGTAGAGTTCCATGATTGTGGAGCGGACCGAAAACTACAATCAATATTGAAAACCACCAATATCTCTAGTTTGTCTCATTGTACTAATTATTTAGTTTGGATTTTTTTTTGGTGAAGATAGAATAAAATTGATGTTGAGAATTTATATGCAAAACCCAACTAATTCAGGATTGAGGCATCATTGTAATTGTTGAATTGCTATTTTTGTATTATAGTTTTGCATTTCTCAGAAAGGAAAGTAAAATAATATGATGTACCAGGCTGATCTTATCTGCATCAACTTCAGGATCTAAATAGGATAGAAAATTCTAATATTGTTAGTAAAATTACAGGTGAAAGAGAATTTAGTCTCCTTTGTTCTAGTCTGGACTTAAGTTTGGAACCATCTATCTCAGGAGGCAGTTACAACCAGTGTTTTAAAGGGTGGGGGGCGTGAGACGAAACGTTTTATGTAGTACGGGGTGAGGCATAATCTCCGAGACATAGGGAGTAAGTCCCATGGATCTACGGGGCTTAGTCTCATGTATATTCAATTTTATAATTTATTACTAAGAAAATAAGCAAAAGTAAAATTAAACTTTCAATGATTTTACAAGTAAATTTTATAAATAACCTATAATATTGTCACACCCCTTTTCGCGCCGGTGGATAGGGTTTTTCCAGTTTAAGTGACGGTATTGATTAAGAGATTATTTAATTTATTTTTCAGATTCGCCACTTGGAATTGAGTTATGGTGTTCCAAGTCACCTTTTCTTTAATCCCTAATCAAAGGGAAATGACTCTTTCTTTTGGTCTGCCATATAGAAATTCGGGTAAGGAATTCTGTTGACTGAGGGGAAGGTATTAGGCATCCCTCGAGTCCCGTGGTTCTAGTACGGTCACTTTTATTGACTTATACTTATCTTAATTGTTTTTGGATAAATTGTGTCTAAGGACATGGTTCACTTGTATTTTTTATTGTTGAATTTTATTGATCTTAAACCGGATGCATAACTGCATTCTCGATCTTGACATTTAGAGACATAACTGTCTTCCCCTCTCGAGTGCATCACACCTAATAATCTCAATTTACACTTCTTGGTTTGAATTAATAAAAAATTAATTATTAAAACAATTTAGTCAAGGTGCGTCACCACATCCTTGAGTTTATTTTTAATTGTCTCAAAAAAGATGTGCAACCACATTCTTAATTGAAGCGAATATTTTCAATATACCTAAAAGTTCATCTAAAGTTGAGAGAAAATATTTGTTCCTTATAAAAAATAATAATCAAATAACATAAAACTAATCTAAACTTTTAGAGTGCATGATAAAATTTTAGATCAATATTACATCTTTTTATTTTTATTTACTCTTAAAGTTAACAAAATTACGCATTACACGGGTAGCAATTTCTTACTAATCTAACAAAACAATGATGAATTACTAAACCAAATCTTCTTTTTTTGGTTTGATAAAATAAAAGCGACAATAATTTTTTTGCCTAATAATCTCTATTTTTATCCTTAATGGCATCTAAGTGAAAACAAGAACACAACCACAATCCGTTCATTTTTAAGAAATAACAACTAACAAATAAAAATAAATAAATAAAGATAACCACCAATTAAAACTTTCTCAATTTATTAAATAGAGATATGATTAACACTTAACTCAATATTCAATCAAATAATGAATAAAAAATAGAAAAACTTGTCATTAAATTACATCAAATTCCATAAATAAATTAAAGAGATAAGGTAAAGTTGAATACCGCAAATGAAGAAAATAGGTACTGCAAGATTTGACCGAAGCACGATTGAAACCCCCACAAATCTTTTGTTGTTGTGAGTGGATAGTGGAATAATCTAGTATGGATTATGTTTTTCTGGGTGTGCATGGCTTTTTCCTTTTTTCCTTCACGTTTTTTTTGTGTATGTCTTTGAAGAAAAAATATTTTGGTTGTTTGTATCTTTGCTGTGTGTATGTTGCCTTTTTTCTTCTTTTTTGTTTTTTGTTTTGGTTTTTTGGGTTGTGTCGTGTGTGTATTTTTTTTTATTTTTTATTTTGGTATTGCTGATTGTAGTATGTATAGGTAGGGGTGTATATGTATAGGCATGAGGCGAGACGTAAGCCCCGAGACATAAGGAGTAAGTCCCATGGATATACGGGGTATAGTCTCATGTATATTCAATTTTATAATTTATTACTAAGAAAATAAGCAAAAGTAAAATTAAACTTTCAATGATTTTACAAGTAAATTTTTATAAATAACCTATAATATATAGAAAATTTATTATGATTTTTATTTGAGATAGATATTAATAACCAATAATGAAGAAAAAAAGTATTGTAATTACTATTTGAGAAATATCACTACACCAATAATAATAAAATATGATTTAAAGCAAAAAAAAAGATTAAAAAAAAAAATTAAAAACAGTCAGGGCATACGTTTTTACGCCCAAAACTTATGGTTTTATGCTTAGTGCTTACGCCCCAAATTTTAGGACTTATCAATTTGCGCCCGAAGCGTTTTTGGTACCCCCGCCCTGAGACTCGTCCAAAAAACATTTTTGAAAACACTGGTTACAACTCTTTAGATAGCTATAGAAGTTTAACTACTGATGGTAATAATACTGATATTTAGTTTCATTCCTTTTTTTCTCTACCATTTCAGATTGTGATGATATCAGTATACTTCCATTTTTTCCTTAAAAATTATTAATTAAATCTTGATTGATGAAACTTATGATTAAGGGAGCAAGTATCATTTGTCTTATGGATCTCACGAAATCATGAATTGAAAAAACTATACGAGGACCCATTTGGTAGAAGGTGATGAAGAGTTGTTGGACTCAGCCTCTTCTGTTTCTTTTGTTGATGCTAGTAAAAAGGATTCAACTACTAAATTGACTTTCACAAATTTCAATGAATCACCTTACTGAAAGTTTAGATATATTAGAGATAAAATTAGAAGCCCAAACTTGGTAACGGGAAGATTTATGTTGAGTGAGACTCATAGTATTATTGTTCTTGATCTCTTTGACCAGTTGGAGAATCAGAAGGCTCGAACTAATAATGCAGAAGAGCAGCTGAAGATTAGAAGAAGAGTATTCTTTGATTCGATAGTTGAATGTCTGAAATGCAGTAGATTGTAAACAAAGTTTTGGTAGAGGTTTTGAAGCTTGGGATGAAATGTGGACAACCACATCTTCCTTTTGATCAATGTTGTCCATTTTGCCCAAGCTTCAAAACCTTTGCCAAAATTCTGTTTACATCTGAATTCCAGACATTCAACTACCGAATCAAACACCACTTTTCTCCTAATCTTCACCTGCTCTTTTGTATATTTATTAATTCAAGCCTTCTGATTCTCTAAGTGGTACGTAAAAGAGATCAAGAGCAATAATACTCTGAGCCTCACTCAACACAAATCCTGCCATTACCAAGTCTAAACTTCTAATATATCTCTAATATATCTAAAATTCCAATAAGGTGATTAATTAAAATTTGTGCGAGTCAATGTAGTAGTTAAATCATTTCCACTAGGATTAGCAAGAGAAACATAAGAGGTTAAATCTCACAAATTTGCATCACCTTCCACCAAATAGGTCCTCATGTAGGTTTTCCAATTTATAATATCGTGAGATTCACCAGACAAACAGATGATACTTGCTCCCCGAATCTTAAGTTTCATTAGTCAAGATTTAATTGATATATTTTCAGGGGGAAATGGAAGTATATTGGTAATGACAACATTCAGTTCTTCATTCAATGTAATGATTTGACAACATCTTTAAAGTCCATGAGCAATTACTACACTGATCTTATGAGAAAGTGTATCACCTAATTTCTATGAATCTCTTATAATTTTGAGTTAAACAAACCTTATGAAATGCCTTTTCTTTAACATTTCTATTAAGCAAATTCAACTACCTTCTTCCTATAATTAATTTATTGAAGCAATGCTATACAACCAAATTAGAGAACAATGACTAAATAGGCATAAAAAGAAGTAGTCAATATAGGCGTAGAAAGAAATTTGACGAAAGAGTGGACACCTAACGGATCGAATTCAACATATATCATCATAATCTTAAATAGGAGAAAAAAATGGAATGAAACTAAGTATTAATATTATTACCATCCGTAGTTAAACTTTTGTAGCTATCCAAAAAGTTGCAACTGTCTCCTGAAATAGAAGGGTCCAAACTTGAGGTCAGACTAGAACAAGGGAGTCTGAATTCTTTTTCACACGTAATGCTGCTGGCAGTTTTAGGATTTTCTACTCTAATTTGGATCCTGAAATTGATGCAGATAAGATTAGCCTAGCTAGTACATTATACTTTTTTTTTCCTTTTCTAAGAAAATGCAGTATAGTAATAATACAGAAATAGGAATTCAACAACTGCAATAATACCTCAATCCTGAATTAGTTGAATTTTGCATATAAAATCTCAACATCAATTTTATTCCATCTCCACCATTTTTCCCAATACTGAATAATTTGTAGTACACCTTCAAACAAAAAACAGAGTCAGTTGAAAAATGAAACAATGAAGAAGCCAGATGGCTAAAAAAATGAACCTGTGAAAGCTGATCTCAACAACAACAACATCAAGGTGGAATGTTAATCCCCCATAGCCAAAGGGGAAAGAAGTTGCAGTTGGGGAGCACAAGAGAGAACATCGCTGCAGAGGCGATGAGAATAAGGAGAAGAAGAGGCGGAGAGCACAAATCAGAAAACCCTATCATTTAGGGTTCTTTTATATTCACCTGGTCTCACCACTTTTGGGCCGATCAACTCTTTTTTGGTATATTTATGTGTGGATCCATTTAGGAGCCCATTTTTTAGGCAAAATTACTAAAGTACACTACATATGTTTACCTATTATCAATTAATCCCTTCTCTTTCATAAAAATCCCTACTTTTCCCCAACTCCTCTTTTCCGGATACTTAATTATGAAAGAAACCAAACCCATCTTCCTAACCCCCAAAATCTCGCCTATAATCTTTCTCACTACCAAATCAGTTACCGCTTTCAAAGCAATTGGATTTTCAAACGATTCAACAGTCCCAAAGCTCAAAATATGTATTATTTTCTTCTTCATTTTTCTTTCAAAATCATTTTTTTGTTTCAATCGATTTTGGATTATTTGTCACAATGGATCAACCGTCTTTTAATATTGGGATTTCCTAATTAATAACACCTAACAATGAATAAATTTTTGAATCTGAACACCCCAACTTGACTGAACATAGGTCTAAAAGCTTGCATGCAACGACATTAATGGCAAATCGAACTTCTACCATGAGAAAATCAAAAACGGAAATGGGGTCATCATCTAAAGCAAAGGATGCAAAAACTAAAAAGAAAAGGGGTAGAAAGGTTGCCCCTCCCATTTCCCGACCAACATTACCCATGGTATGTCTTTCTTTTACTTTTAATTTCAGACATTGTTGAAAAATAAACGTATATAGTGTATATTGTAATATGTAGTTTTAACCTAGAAACACTGATTGTTTGGGTTTGAGTTTAACTTTTAAATTTGTAGATGAAAGATATGGTTGAAAAATATAGTTTTATTGTATATATTGAAATCTGGAGTTTTTTTTATCAGAAACACTGATGTTTAGTTGATGTTGATATTGAGTATAAATTTTAAATTTGTTGATGAAATACATTGATGAAAAATAAAGTATCTTGGTATATACTGAAATGTTGAGTTTCTACCCAGAAACACCGATATTTTATCAATTGTTGGTATTAAGGTTTCATTGTTGAAAAATAAAGTATCTTGGTTTATATTGAAATGTTGAGTTTTTACCCAAAAACACTGATATTTTATCAATTGTTGGTATTAAGGTTTCATTGCTGAAATAAAGTATATGTTACTGGTGATTCATATACGTAGATGATACAAAAATAAGTATTTGTTTTACATTTGTAGATGAAACACTAGTTTAAGGCAATTTTTGTGTGCTGAGAATTGTATCTAAGATAGGCGTTCAATTCGATGTATGATATAGAGGTTATTTGTTGTACAATGTATCATATTCGTAGATATGCACATGAATGATGCGAAAACAGAATTTAACATATATGTTAGTTAACATTTTGTATCATGTTTAAATAGAAGCCAATGTATATACAGAAGTAATATAATTTTCTGTATCAGTCATGCAATTTTAGTATACTAAGTATAAAATGATCTGAAACATAATATTTTGAATCAATTATAATATTTCCCTTTTAGTTATGTATGCATCATTTATCGATTTAGTTATTGATCAACATCATTTATCTTTATGTAATTGCAAAATATGAAATATGTAATTAAACATCATTTATTACGACTCATGTATCAAAAAGTTAAAATTTAAATAATGAGATAGAACTATTGATATTTATTATTAATGTATCAAATGTTGGTTTTGTGTATCATTTATTCATTTTACCAGATAAAGCATTGTTGGTCATTTTTTTGTTGTCAAAAGTGTATGAAAGTTTAAAGTTCATATTAGAGGATTACATGTATGTTGCAGAACAACATAATGTTCCATCATTTGACTTATTGTTTATATTAAGTATCAATTTGATCGATTTATAATCTGTAGTTAGAATTATGTATCAAGTACAATTTTACATTTTTATGTATAATTTTAAAGCTTATTGTTTCTATTAAGTATCAACATCATTTTTTTGAATTGCAGAATATGAATTATGTAGTTAAACAGAGTCCAAAACACTCCCTTAAGTATGGCTCTACTTACAATACAAATTTCATACAAATTTTGTTATCGCATTTCCTCTGGACAAGAACTGGTTTTATACTATGTTACAGCCGAAAAAATGTTGGACTGATGAGGTATCATATACATTAAAGACAGAGAGAACTGATTGGGCAGCATTGGACGCATATAAAGACAAGAAAATCGGAGAAATTTTGGGTCCACAACATTCGTTTGATGTGGAGTTTGCTCAAGACATCATGCAACAAGAAAGCGATAGCCTGTCAGTATTGTATCATTCTTTCTCTAATTTTTGTATCTAATTCATTCTTATAATTAATCTTCTTATTTTTTTAGTGATTGCGGAATGTTCGTAGCTGCATTTGCTGAATTCTTGAGTGACGAAATCAACATGTCATATGATAGTTTTGGAAGTGACTATCTTTGCAAAAGATATGCAACACTGCTATGAAAGTATGGTCTCAACAAGGCCAAGGCGGGATATGTTAGCGACAATGATGACCCTCCAAGGCTGAAGAGCGTTTTAAATCTAGCAGCAGAAAATGAACTTGTTAATATAGGCTAGTTAGTTTTCTTTGTTCTAGTTCACAGGTACATGTTGATACTTATTTGTTTTTTAAGATCTATTAATTAGTGTTTTGGAGTATTTACTATCCTTTTAATAATATAGTTTTAAATTTGGAAGAGTTTTGAGGTTTAAAATTGTTTATTTTCGCTTTTAATTTTCTGTTCAGTTCAGTTAGGACTTCAGAAAATTATGTATCCGATAAGTGTGATTATAATGACATTATTGTATCTGATAAGTATGATAATAATTACATTAATGAAATTTTGTGACTGAAAAATATGACATTAATGTATTTGATAATTTTGTGATTGAAAAATATGACATATCATTAGAATTTTTTAAAATAATTATTATGTACATGATACAAAAATGCTTACAAAATAACAAACTTGTTTGTATCACAAATCGTGATACTACATTTTTTTACACGTGATACACGCCAGTTAATTTTTAAAAAATTAAATATCTTTTTACATGACGATTCGTACAACATTTTGTACAAATCATAGCACTTGATACTCTATTATTAAGTAATATGATTTATCAAGAAGAAATTTATATATATTACACACAATAATTATGTATCATAATAAGAAAATTTGTTAAGTATCTAAACATATGATACTATATTGCTAAACTTGATACAATTACATATAATTTCACAATTTCACCATATTTAGTAAATTTTACATGTTGTTTCTTATACCTTTGTGTACAAATTTCAGCAATTGATACTAATTGAATTTCCAATGCAAAAGTTTCAAAATTTTAAGTATTAGATACATAAATTTAAGTATCAGATACATAATATATATATATATATAAAATTAACTTTGACAGAGTTTAACAAACAAAAATTATAGAACCCATTGATAAACGTTTCAATTCAATTTATTGCATCAGAATCTGTACAATTGTTTCGTTTCCACGTCCTTTGTGATATTTGTATCTGATATATAATATGTTTCAATTCAATTCATTGCATCAGAATCTGTACAATTATTTCGTTTCCACCTTTGTGATATTTGTATCTGATATATAGTTTGCTAACTCCATCTCTGGTATGTAATAGGAATCACCAATTTTCGATTTAACAATGCTTAGAGCATTAGCGTCCCTTTTTCCACCTTCAATACACACGATTGCATCACTACTTGAATCGAAACCTTGTACCTCTTCTTCACTTTTATCAGACGTATCAACGCATAGTGGATACATACTGAATCCAACCTCTTGCTTCTTTATTTCTACGTACAATTTCACTCCCATATCATTCCTAATTATCATCGGAGATGAATTACCTTCTACAATATATTGGATCTCAACATTTTTTTTCAATTCATCAATATTCAATTCAATTGCAATGGCTGAAATAAGATTCACATATGAAATATTTTCCCCAACTACTATCCCATCACTTTTGTATCGCTCGTACCTAACCTCACTCTGCCATATTCCTGAATGCCTTAACAATATCAAAATATTCATTACGAATCTTCACAAAATCACCTTCAAACAAAATTATGAACCACGTTTCTGAAGTTTTTTTTTGGACGAACAGGGATAAACAATTCAAAATTTGTATTTACTAATTATTTTAGTGTTTCATATAGACTGAAACTTAATGTTTGAAACAAATAAATTAAGGCGTATTTTGGGGGACTGTTTATTGTTAGCGTATTTGGGGGGATGAAATTAAATTTTCAGTTTCTAATTCCTTACATCACGCAACAAACTGATAATGCTACATCAAATATAATGTATCACACGACATAATTGATGTATCCGAAAGTTACTAAAAAGATGGGATTTTTGTAATTTGTGAAAGAGTAGGGATAGGAGGTAATTTGTGTCTTACACTATGTGATTTGCATAATTTTTACCATTTTTATTAAATAAAATGGACCATGAGTCCAGATTTAAACTTATAAAAAGGGATATTGGTAGTTTTCAATGTCAATTGTGGTTTTCGGTCCATTCCACAACTATACTTGATTGGTTTGGTTTTACCTAAAAAAATGTCAATACGAGATCAAACCAACCCGACATTATATATATAATTTTTAAAATTATAATTTTTTTTATATAGAAGTATTTACTTTGTATTTTTTTTAAAAATATTTCTGATACTTTTTCATAGTTTTTACCTTTTATCATATTATTTCTAGTTTTTGAGACTTGAATTTTGAATGGTTCAATAAAGGTTATAGTCCATAGATATTAGTAACTCTAACAAAACTCAAATTAAAATCAAATCAATACTAGTGCTAAAAAAAAGGTTACTTCAACACTAAGAATGATAATAATATTTGTTCTTTAATTTTCCACAAGTGAACTCATCTCCGCTTCGCGAGATCATGCAAAATATAAATAATACACTAAATATTATTTAAATAAAAGAGGTATTATATATAATAATGTCTTTATCTTATCTTTTGTGTGTGTGCGTGTGCGTGAATTTTAGTTGAAAATTTTAAATACTTTTTGAGGGTTTTTTCTTATATGAAAAGAATATAAAACAAAATAATTATATTATACCTTCCTATAAATGTGTAGATGTAAAATCTGGTTCCATAGGGAAAAAACATTAATTTTTTTTACATGTAATCATCATTTTTAGAAGTGAAGGAACATTCTTGTGATTTATAACGATTTCAAAATAAATAACATAAATATACAATTTTCAAAGTAAAAAAAAAAGCAACAGAAGAAGAAACAAATAAATATACTTTGAAGAATAGATTAGATATATTGAGTTTGTTTATTATAATTAATATACTTTTATTATAATAAGTAATGGTTACAATTAAATAGCGAGTAATGTTTTAATCGTGGAAATTTCTACGTACGTATTTATCCATACAATATATATTTGACTACATATACATACATCATCTTCTTATTTTAAATTTTTGTGATAGGTCTAGCACTAATTTATAATTCCCTCAATATAAAATAAACTAATATTAGTTTATTTGCGTAATTAAATTTGACTTTATTAATTTTGATCTTTTCCACCCTTCTCTAATCAAATATGAATCGTAATTATGTTTAATGAATTGAATTTTGAAGAAATGTAATAAACAATTATTATGGAGTCATATGAAATTAATACAGCTTGATCTTATGATGAAAAAGTAAGTTATATCATTTCTTTATAATATCTATAACAATGATCATGTCTCAATTATTTTAAATAATATAAATATTTTTTTTTGCGTATATAATTTTTTTTAGGGTTTGTTTGGAAAGCCACTTGGTAATTGAAATTGGTGTAATTACTAGGGTAGTAATTACTTGCCTAGTAATTACACTGTCCAGTAATTACGCTGACCTGTTTGGTTGTCACAGTGTAATTACACTGTAATTACACATGTCATGTTTGGATGCCACAGTGTAATTACACATGTTCTGTTTGGATGTCAATTGCAATCATAAAATTATAATAAATTTTAAAAATAAAAATTAATTATTTAAAATTTATACTAGACAAATAAGAAACGTTATAAATGACATTAAATTAAATATTTAAGATATATATTAGTTTTTGAAAATATATTAATTAATAAACATATTTTCTGTAACTAATATTATGAAAAAATAATTGATTTATATTTTTTCAAATTAATATATTTCAATTGA
>JAJOOI010027798.1:0-12976 GCA_029582585.1 Solanum bukasovii
AAATAATTGATAGAATTGATGAATGTTGTTGTATTAGACCATAATTTTGTACTTAGACATGTTGTAAGACTATATATTAGTGTTACATGTTGAATTAGATGACAATTTAATTGAATTAACCTCTAAAACACCATTTTATGATATATATATGTTGCCATAAATGACATGTCTGTTGCAATTTTGCCAATAGAACGTGCATATGTGGACACATATGTCACTTCATAGATGGGTTAATCGATAAATTAAGCGATTTAGGCATGAAAAAAAGTCAAATTGGACCAAATTTTAGTACTTTAGACCATAATTAAGCAATAAAAATATGCTATAACACTTGGAACAACGATTTACAAGGGTGTTATATAACTATCATATGGAGTTACTTGGTCATTGTATGATGAACTAGTGGTTTGACAGTCCTTGAAAAAATAATGGATAGAATTGGTGAAGGTTGTTGTATTAGACAATACTTTGGTACTTAGACATATTGTAGGACTATATATTAGTGTTACATATTGAATTAGGTGACAATTTAATTGAATTAAATACAGATGTTGCCACATATGACATGTCTGTTGGAAACCAACAGAATGTGCATATGTGGCCACATATGTTACTTCAAGGATGCCTTAATCGATAAATTAAGCAATTTAGGAATGAAAAAACGTCAAATTGGACCAAATTTTAGTACTTTGGACCATAATTAAACAATAAAAACATGCTATAACACTTGTAAAAATGATTTACAAGGGTGTTGTATAACTATCATATGGAGTTAATTGGTCATTGTATGATGAACTAGTGGTATGATAGTCTTTCTAAAAATAATTGATAGAATTGATGAAGGTTGCTGTATTAGACCATAATATTGTACTTAGACATGTTGTAGAACTATATATTAGTGTTACATATTGAATTAGGTGACAATTTAATTGAATTAACCCCCAAAAGACCATTTTATGATATACATATTTTGCCACATATGACATGTCTGTTGCAATTTTTCAAATAGAACGTGCACATGTTGCCACATATGTCACTTCAAGGATGGCTTAATTGATAAATTGAGCAATTTAGAAATGGAAAAATGTCAAACTGGACCAAATTTTTGTACGATGGACCATAATTAAGCAATAAAAATATGTTATAACACTTGGAACAACGATTTACAAGGGTATTTTATAACTATGATATGGAGTTACTTGGTCATTGTATGATGAACTAGTGGTATGATAGTCTTTGTAAAAGTAATTGGTAGAATTGATGAAGTTTGTTGTAAATGACCATGATTTTGTACTTAGACATGTTGTAGGACTATATATTAGTGCTACATGTTGAATTATGTGACAATTTAATTGAATTAACCCACAAAATACCATTTTATGATATACATATGTTGGCACATATGACATGTATGTTGCAATTTTTCCAACATAACGTGTATATCTTGCCACATATGTCACTTCAAGACTGGTTAATAGATAAATTAAGCGATTTAGGAATGAAACAATGTCAAAATAGACCAAATTTTAGTACTTTGGACCATAATTAAGCAATAAAAATGTGGTATAAAACTTGGAACAACGATTTACAAGGGCGTTACATAACTATAATATGGAGTTACTTAGTCATCCTATGATGAACTAGTGATATGATAGTCTTTGTAAAAATAATTGATAGCATTGATGAAGGTTGTTGTATTCGACCATAATTTTGTACTTACACATTTTGTAGGACTATATATTAATGTTACATGTTGAATTATATGACAATTTAATTGAATTAACCCCCAAAAGACCATTTTATGATATACATATGTTGCCACATATGACACATCTGTTGCAATTTTTCCAACAGAATGTGCATATGTTGCCACATATGTCACTTTAAATATGGGTAAATCGATAAATTGAGCGATTTAGGAATGAAAAGATGTCAAATTGGACCAAATTTTAGTATTTGGTACCATAATTAAGCAATAAAAATATGCGATAACACTTGAAACAACGATTTACGAAGGTGTTATGTAACTGTCGTATGAAAGTTACTTGATCATTGTATGATGAACTAGTGGTATGATAGTGTTTGTAAAATTAATTGATAGAATTGATGAAGGATATTGTATTAGACCATAAGTTTGTACTTAGATATATTGTAGGACTATAAATTAGTGTTACATGTTGAATTAAGTGACAATTTAATTGAATTAACCCCCATAAAACCATTTTATGATATACATATGTTGCTACATATGACATGTCTGTTGTTTTCCAACAGAATGTGCATATATTGCCACATATGTCACTTCAAGGATGACTTAATCGATAAATTGAGCTATTTAGAAATGGAAAAATGTCAAATTGGACCAAATTTTAGTACTTTAGACCATAATTAAGCAATAAAAATATGCTATAACACTTGAAACAACGATTTACAAGGGTGCTATATAACTATCATATGGAGTTACTTGGTTATTATATGATGAACTAGTGGTATGATAGTCTTTGTAAAAATAATTGATAGAATTGATGAAGGTTGTTTGTATTATACCATAATTTTGTACTTAGATATGTTGTAGGACTATATATTAGTGTTACATGTTGAATTAGGTGACAATTTAATTAAATTAACCTTCAAAAAATAATTTTATGATATACATATGTTGCCACATATGACATATCTGTTGCAATTTTTTTAACAAAACGTGCATATGTTGCCACATATGTCACTTCAAAGATGACTTAATTGATATATTGCGCGATTTAGGAATTCAAAAATATCAAATTGGACCAAATTTTATTACTTTGAACCATAATTAAGCAATAAAACTATGCTATAACACTTGGAACAACGATTTACAAGAGTGTTATATAACTACCATATGGAGTTACTTGGTCATTGTATGATGAACTAGTGGTATGATAGTCTTAGTAAAAATAATTGATAGAATTGATGAAGTTTGTTGTATTAGACCATAATTTTGTACTTAAACATATTGTAGGATGATATATTAGTGTTAAATGTTTAATTAGGTGACAGTTTAATTGAATTAACCTTCAAAAAACCATTTTATGATATACATATGTTGCCACATATGACATATCTGTTGCAATTTTTCCAACAGAACGTGCATATATTGCCACATATGTCACTTCAAGGATGACTTAATCGATAAATTGAGCGATTTAGGAATTCAAAAATGTCATATTGGACCAAATTTTATTACTTTGAACCATAATTAATCAATAAAAATATGATATAACACTTGGAACAACGATTTTCAAGGGTGTTATATAACTATCATATAGAGTTACTTGGTCATTGTATGATGAACTAGTGGTATGATAGTCTTTGTAAAATTAATTGATAGAATTGATGGAGTTTGTTGTATTAGACCATAATTTTATACTTAAACAGATTGTAGGACGATATATTAGTGTTACATGTTGAATTAGGTGAATTAACTCCGAAAAGACCAATTTATGATATATATATATATATATATATGTTGCCACATCTGACAGGTCTGTTGCAATTTTTGCAACAAAACATGCATAGGTTGCCACATATGTCACCTCAAGGATGGGTTAATCGATAAATTGAACGATGAAGGACTGAAAAAATGTCAAATTGAACCAAATTTTAGTACTTTGGACCATGATTAAGCAATAAAAATATGCTATAACACTTGGAACAATGATTTACAATGGTATTATATAACTACCATATAGAGTTATTTGGTCATTGTACAATGAATTAGTAGTATGATAGTCTTTGTAAAAATAATTGATAGAATTGATGAAGGTTGTTGCATTAGACCATAATTTCGTACCTAGACATTTTGTAGGACTCTACATTAGTGTTAAATGTTGAATTATGTGACAATTTAATTGAATTAACCCTCAAAAGACCATTTTATGATATATATATATATGTTGCCACATCTGAGAGGTCTGTTGCAATTTTTGCAACAGAACATGCATAGGTTGCCGCATATGTCACCTCAAGGATGGGTTAATCGATAAATTGAACGATTAAGGAATGAAAAAATGTCAAATTGAACCAAATTTTAGTACTTTGGACCATAATTAAGCTATAAAAATATGTTATAACACTTGGAACAATGATATACAATGGTGTTATATAACTATCATATGGAGTTATTTGGTCATTGTATGATGAATTAGTAGTATGATAGTCTTTGTAAAAATAATCGATAGAATTGATGAAGGTTGTTGTATTAGACCATAATTTGGTACTTAGACATTTTGTAGGACTATACATTAGTGTTACATGTTGAATTATGTGACAATTTAATTGAATTAACCCCCAAAAGACCATTTTATGATATACATATGTTGCTACATATGACATGTCTGTTGTTTTCCAACAGAATGTGCATATATTGCCACATATGTCACTTCAAGGATGACTTAATCGATAAATTGAGCTATTTAGAAATGGAAAAATGTCAAATTGGACCAAATTTTAGTAATTTGGACCATCATTTAGCAATATAAATATGCTATAATATTTGGAACAACGATTTACAAGGGTGTTATGTAACTATCATATGGAGTTACTTGGTCATTGCATGATGAACTAGTTGTATGATAGTCTTCATAAAAATAATTGATAGAATTGATGAAGGTTGTATTAGACCATAATTTTGTACTTAGACATGTTGTAGGACTATATATTAGTGTTACATGTTGAATTAGGTTACAATTTAATTTAATTAACCCCCAAATGACCATTTTATGAAATAAATATGTTGGCACATATAATATGTTTGTTGCAATTTTTCAAACATAACGTGCATTTGTTTCCACATATGTCACTTCAAGGATGGCTTAATCGATAAATTGAGTGATTTAGGAATGAAAAAATGTCAAATTGGACCAAATTTTAGTACTTTGAACCATAATTAAGCAATAAAAATATGCTATAACACTTGGAACAACGATTTACAAGGGTGTTATATAACTATCATAAGGAGTTACTTGGTCATTGCATGATGAACTAGTGGTATGATAGTTTTTGTAAAAATAATTGATAGAATTGATGAAGGTTGTTGTATTAGACCATAATTTTGTACTTAGACATGTTGTAGGACTATATATTAGTGTTACATGTTGAATTAGGTGACAATTTAATTAAATTAACACCCAGAAGACCATTTTATGATATACATATGTTGCCATTTATGACATGTCTATTGCAATTTTTCCAACAGAAAATTCATATGTTGCCACATATGTCACTTCATGGATGACTTAATCGATAAATTGAGCGATTTAGAAATGGAAAAATGTCAAATTGGATCAAAGTCTAGTACTTTGAACCATAATTAAGCAATAAAAATATGCTAGAACACTTGGAACAACGATTTACAAGGGTGTTATATAACTATCATATGGAGTTACTTGGTCATTGTATGATGAACTAGTGGTATGATAGTCTTAGTAAAAATAATTGATAGAATTGATGAAGGTTGTTGTATTAGACCATAATTTTGTACTTAGACATAGGACTATATATTAGTGTTATATGTTGAATTAGGTGACAATTTAATTGAATTAACCATCGAAAGACCATTTTATGATATACATATGTCGTCACATATGACATGTTTGTTGCAATTTTTTCCAACAGAACATGCATATGTTGCCACATATGTCACTTCAAGGATGGCTTTATCGATAAATTAAGCGATTTAAGAATGGAAAAATGTCAAATTGGACCAAATTTTA
Organism: Solanum bukasovii; assembly: GCA_029582585.1. NCBI lineage: Eukaryota > Viridiplantae > Streptophyta > Magnoliopsida > Solanales > Solanaceae > Solanum > Solanum bukasovii. The sequence continues at coordinate 5,751 of JAJOOI010027798.1, forward strand.
TTACTTTGAACCATAATTAAGCAATAAAAATATGCTATAACACTTGAAACAACGATTTACAAGGATGTTATATAACTATCATATGGAGTTATTTGGTCATTGTATGATGAACTAGTGGTATGATAGTCTTTGTAAAAATAATTGATAGAATTGATGAAGGTTGTTGTATTAAACCATAATTTTGTACTTAGACTTGTTGTAGGACTATATATTAGTGTTACATGTTGAATTAGGTGACAATTTAATTGAATTAACTCCTCAAAAAATCATTTTATGATATACATATGTTGCCACATAATATGTCTGTTGCAATTTTTTCAACAGAACGTGGATATGTTGCCACATATGTCACTTCAAGGATGACTTAATTGATAAATTGAGCGATTTAGCAATGAAAAAATGTCAATTTTTTTAGATTAAACATTTTATAAAGAACAAATTCAAAAATCAGTACAAAACATTAAAGGCCACCTTTTCCCCCATGAGTTTGCAAGAAATGTATATATGTTGCCACACATGACAATTTAATTACTGTAGAAATTTAACTACTTCATCTATTTCTAAATCACAACTACATAATTCACAACGGACATGATAGAATTGATGAACAGTGCAACAAATTGGTCTTTCTCCAACAAATGAGGTTCTGGCACCCTTCCAAATAAAATATGTCGCAACTTATGTCGACATCTTCTCAGTTTAAGTTATTCCGTTTTTCTCATGTTGGCAATGAACATTAAGCCTTCTCTCATGGATTCACCTCCCTTGAAGATTGAAATTATGGCAAGATGCACCAATGTCACCTCCGTCTGCTGCTTGATTAAGCATTCCCAATGCATTTTGATCACTATGGTGGAAATAATCAACCCACAGAAGAAATAACACATTTAAAAGGCAGAATACTTTGATAAAACGTTAATACATGCGAAGAGCATTAAAAATTACTATACCTTTTATGTATAAGGCTTCTAAATTTCCCGATCCTCTGCACATTTCCAGGAAAGAAGCGCATTTTCGAACAACTGACCAAGGCTTACACGGCCATATATATTCAATAAAGTTGACAAATGTTACCTTTTGATATACAGAAGGTTCATTAGCGACTTGATTGAGGACCCTGGAGTTGAGAAATCAAATCAAATGGTTAGGAAATCAAATTAAAGAGCAAAATTGATTAATACATACATACCTTAATTTAACATTCATTAAATCTTTGAAGGAGTAGGAAGCAATCCTTTCAACGATTTCAATTAGTAGTTCCCTCGGAAGGGATTCAATGTAGTTTTTTTTTAATCCTAGTCATTTTTGAAGATTTCTTTTTTGCTTCCTTCCCATCTTGAAAAAAACTAAATGAAAGGACCTAAGTTGTGTTCTTCTTATATAATCCCAATGTAATGAATGTGAAAAATTGCAACTTCTGAAGACGAAGAGACACTTTTGACTTTTCAAATGCAAATACTAAATTTTTTGAAAAAAGGGTAAAATATGAAGAGTTGTAATTAAACTGTTAAATTCAACATTTTATCCCACAGAACGTGCATATGTTACCACAAATGACATTTCAAGGATGGTCAAAATGAGAACATTATGAAATAATTAAAAAAAAAAAATTAGATTAAACGTTTTATAAAGAGCAAGTTCAAAAATCATGACAAAACACAAAAAAGACAACCTTTTTCACCGTGAATTTGCAAGTTATGTACATATGTTGCCACAAATGACAATTTAATTAATACCACACAATGGTATAAGGCAGAAATTTAACTACATAATCTAGTTCTAAGTCACAACTACATAGTTCACAACAAATATCATCTTCATTGTCGCTTCCCCTGGGCCAACCATTCATGTGAGCAATTTACTCAGGTTGATGAACAGTGCAACAAATGGTATTTTCTCCCAACAAATGAGGTTTTGGCATCCACATTCCACCTAAAACATATCACAACTGTTGTCGACATCTTCTGACTTTTAGTGGCTCTATTTTTTTCATGTTAGCAATGAACATTAAGTTTTCTCTCATGGATTCACCGCCCTTGAAGATTTAAATTATGGCAAGGACATAGGATGCACCAATGTTACCACCGTCTGCTGCTTGATTAATCATTCCCAATGCATTTGGATCGTTATGGTTGAAAAAATCAAACTACAGAAGAAATAACACATTTAAAAGGCAGAATACATTGATAAAAATGTGAATACATACGAAAAACATTAAAAATTACCATGCCTTTTCTGTATAAGGCTTCTAAATTCCCCGATGCTCTGCACATTTTCAGGAAAGAAATGGCTTCTTGAACTATCCACTATCTACGATAAGGAAAGTTGACCAATGTTACCTTTTGATATACAAAAGGTTCATTAGCGACTTGATTGAGGATCCTAGAACTGAGAAATCAAATTAAATGGTTAGGAAATCAAAATAAAGAGCAAAAATTGATTAATACATATATACCTTAATCTAACCTTCATTAAAACTTTGAGGGAGTAGGAAGCAATCCTTTCAACGATATCAATTATTAGTTCCCTTGGAGGGATTCAATGTAGTTTTTTTTACTCCTAGTCATTTTTGAAGATTTTTTCTTCTTCCTTTCCATCTTGGAGAAAATTAAATGAAAGGACCTTCTGTTGTTCTGTTCTTATATAATGTCAGGAATGTAGATTTTGTGAAAAGTTGCAACTTCTGAAGACGAAGAGAAGAGAAGAGAAGAGAACTTTTGACTTTTCAAATACAAGTACTTATTTTTTTGAAAAAAGGGTAAAATATAAAAAGTTGTAATTAATTTTTTTCTTGAAAGTTGTTCCAATGAAAGTAATGATTGATTGTTCACACACCTTACACGTAATTATTTATTAGAAATATGTTGGAACAGATGCATTTTTTGTTGTACTTGTAACACATAATTGACATATGTTGGAACATATGCAATATTCTGTTGTAAAATCTAACACATAATTGTTATATGTTGGGACAAAAGCAATATTCTGTTGTAAGTAGCAACACATAATTGGCATATGTTGTAACAGATGCATCAATTCAAAATAAATCACACATTTTATATAAATAACATAACATAAGTTGATTCAAATTAAAATAAGAAGATATGGAACATCATCCTCAAATTAAAAAGAACATTCATTAAAATTCAACAACACTTATGGAGCATCTCGATTTGGGCATGCAGTTCTTTTGTGGCCAAAGTCCCTACATACGGAACACTTGTGTTTTCTTATTGGAAATAATTCACCAACTCCACGGCGTCTCTTATATCTCCTTCTTCCAGGTTTGCTTGGATCAACATATGGAGGAGGTATTTCTCTCTCTATGATATCCAAAGGGACAATCCAAGAATCTTCAGGTGGCACCAGGTGAATTTCCTCAAAATATGCCATTATGTATTTTTCCACTGAATAATATGGAGAGGAGTACTCATACATCTGATTTCCAAAATCGGCACCATATTGAGATCGAAGTGCTGTCATGGCATGTTGACAAGGTATTTTGTCCAAGTCAAAAATTCTACAAGTACAAGTTCTTCTTTTTAGATTCACCGTAGCAACATCACTATGACCAGTGACACTGAACTTGTAGTTAGCGATTTGATGAGCCAATAACTTGTTGCCCGCGTTAACATACTTTGATATGTCTTTTTCAATTGAGGGAACAAATCTATTTGCAGAGTTCACCAGCTCCATACGCCTCTGGTGAAATAAAAATGCAAATCTCCTGTTTATTTCATCAAATAGAGTGTCAATGGGAAATTCTCTTTCAACATCAAACATAGCATTCACCGATTCCGCGATGTTTGACGTCATAATGTTATATCTACACAACAAAAAATAAAAATCAATCAAAACACATAAAATTACAATAAACTCAAATGAGATGGTATAGACAATAATGTACCTATTTCCCGGGCAAATTGCCCTGCTCCATGTGTGGAATCCAATACGTTCAAGAGTTTCAGCCGCCTTTGGTACCAAATCTCTTATTTGATTGAAATGGTCATTGAACTCACATATATCATACGCCTTTGATGCTTTATAAAAATGGGACATTACCTTTGAATTGTGAAAGTTATTTCGAATATTTTCCCCAAGGTGTCTCATGCAACAACCATAATGAGATGCATGGTAGATAGTCGAAACCATCTTTCAAATACTTCGATGCCTATTAGAAATAATGCACAACTCATCAGTATCATCTACAAAGCTTCTCATATTTGTAGAAAAAATTCATATGAGGCGTCACATTCCTTGTCCACAACACAGAAAGCCACTGAAAATATATGATTCTCAGCATCTTGTGCCACCGCCGATAGCAAAACTCCTTCATACTTGCTCCTCAGGATTGTCCCATCAACGACTATTACTTTTCTCATTTCTTGAAAATCAGTTATCCAAGCGGCATATGATACAAAGAAGTACTTGAACCTCCCATTTTCATCGAGCGACAATGCCGTCTTGCTTCCTGGATTTGCAACTTCAAGCATATAATGGTACGCATTAAACACTGCATACTCGTGCTCATGTGTTCCCCTAACATTAGACTTAGCATGCTCCATGCCATTATAAATCTACCAATAGCTTACCTTACAACCCAATTTTGTGCGGAGTTGATTTGACATGTCTCTTGTGGATGGGCCTTTACCATTGGGAAACCTATTTTCAAAGTACTTACCTATGACTTTTGCCGTGACATGCGTATTATGGCTTGTAAGATGCTCTGAACCACACGTATGGTATTTTTCATAGATTCTAAAAACAAAGATATCGGTACTTGTAAATTTCACAGCCCTCAACCACCAATTGCACTCCGGATATGAACATTTAAAAGAAAACACATTACGAGAATTGATCACCTTTTTAGTCTAAAATCTTTTTTCAAGCAAGCAATTTTCAATGAATTTGCCAGTTCTTCCTTGTTCTTGAATGTCATTCCCTTATAAAAACCGGTGTCTTCATCTCGAACATTATTCACACGTGATGATTGAGAAAAACATGGAATGTTGCTGCCAACAATAGGTGTAGAAGGATTGTTGCTCTCAAAGTCCGGCACTTTATCTTTTCCAATTTCATCATCGTGATTATTCATGTCCACATCATAAAATTCATCATTTAACATATCTTATTGGTCTTCTTGTAGATTATGATCTTCATTGATAGGATTTTTATCCATGTAGACTCTTAATATGGGCAGTCTCTTTGCTCCTCCCAAATAAACAAGCAAACTAGGCTGATCAGTTATTTTAAATGGTAAGACCTTCTCATTATGAAAAAAACTGGGAATGTAACTCAAGAAAAGATCTTTCGGTTGACAATTGTAACCACATTTTTGGATGACTAAATTCACAAAATCATCATACAAAATATTTCTTTCGACAGTCATCCCTAACGACCCCCCCTCCCGTTCTTACCATCCTTCCAACTCCAAATGTATCAATTTTTCTTCTCAACCCACACCACGACAATCAATACCTACAAATAATCCCTTCATTTATTGTACCTGAAGAAATAAATTAAAAAAATAATTAGTACTAATGAAGAAATATGTAAGTCATATGTTGCTACATATGACTATTCTGTGGCGAGATGTAAGTCATATGTTGCTACATATAACTGTTATGTTGTGACAAATAAATCACATGTGGCAACATGTGTAAGTTATATGTCGCAACATATGGCTATTCTGTTGCGAAATGTAAGTCATATGTTGCTACATATAACTATTCTATTGCGAAACATAAATCACATGTTGTGACAAAATGTATAAATCTATTTTGTTGCGACATGAAAGTCATATGTTGCTACATGTGTAAGTTATATGTTGCAACATATGTCTATTCTGTTGCGATTGAAATAATCTTTTTGTTGCTGCATAAGACTATAATTTGTTCCAATAGTCAATTGTTGCAACATATATAGCCATCTGTTGGAAACGCAAATACAAATTATTAAAAAAATTACAGGTACCCAAATGATGATGAATGATTTCAAAGAACTGTTAATTTTACTTACCAAAACAATGGTGTGTGAACCCAATCACTTATGAAGTAATTTCAATTGATACAGAACGAAATCTGGTCCACTGATTAGATTAGCTAAATCTGATTCAAAAAGAAGAAAAGAAGAAGAAGAAAGCTCAAGGACTAGCAGCCAAGACCAACAATGTATGAACAGAAGAAGTAGATGAAGAGAATGGGAAGAAAGGCAAACAAGCAAGCAAGACCGAAGAAGAAGAGAGGAATACGGCAGGAGAAGGGGGAAAAATCTTTTATTTCCCCTTTTGGTACAGCTCGCTGGTGGCTTCCCTCCAGTTTTGGTTCCCACCAAAATTGGTTAAATTAGGTTTTAGTCACTTACTCTTTTACCCCTCATTTAATTCAATGGACCAAACTGTTAACTTATAAACTTGAGAGAAACTCCACAATCCTTAATCATTAATCACATAATTGTCACCTACATTCAATAATTAAGACTTATGTCACCGCCCCTTTATTTTGACACCTTAATGTCACCTTTAATTCAAAGTCCCCGGAAGCTCACTTGCTAACTTGATGAAAATAGGGAAAAGGGTTTTAGATGCTAAGGCCATGTTTGGTTGTCTTCCTTTCGAGAAAATGAAAAATATGTTTCATTTTTTTCTTTTCTTTTTTGGCATTATTTCTTATTTAAATTAATAATAGTATTATAAAAGAAAATTACTTAATTTGTTACAATTAAATATTTTATTAATGAAGGAATATTTATAACAAAAACTCTTCACATTCTTTTTATTACTTATGACTTGCACCTTTTTAATTTTTGGTTTTTAATAATATTCATGACTCCTATAATTTTCATGTTCATAACCTTCAAACTTTAATTTGTAAGTTTCATAATGATTTACATTCAAGATTATCCTTTCCCTTCTTCATATTATTGATTTGTGAATTAACTAACATTTACTAAGGGATAAGAGTCTGAAAAATATCCAACTTTGGTCAGATTTGCTGTTGCGATACTAAACTTTCATGAGGACCTATTACCTCCCTAGACTATTTAATACTGTATTTTAAACATATATATTTGTCCACGTGGACATAAAAAATAATGCAAAATTATAAATAGTAATGTGTCCACGTGGGAACATATATACCTTTAAAATACACTATTAAATAGTTCAGGGGTAAAAAATACGGTATTAAATAGTCTAGGGAGGTAATAGGTCCTTATGAAAGTTTAGT
>JAJOOI010027799.1:0-11986 GCA_029582585.1 Solanum bukasovii
AAATGAATTTTATAGTTTAATAACTTTGAAGTTATTTATAGTCATTATGAAGAGTGATTTTTGTTCTAATAAATTTATGTAAGGTTTTATCCCTTGGTTGGTTTGAAAATAAGCATTTAACTAAGTAAATAGGACTAATATTGTTGGAAATATGTTCTCTCTACGTGGTTTATCATATTTTGTTGTTTTAAAATTCTTTTTCTTGTAAGTTTGAGTGATTAAAAGTCTTGTCTACTTGGAGTGCATTACTAGTTCAAGCTTGCATTAAGGAAACTAGCCTTAGGTTTCAAGAATCAATGATAGAATATGTGTTTTAATAAAAATAGATTAGGATACTAATTTCAAGCTGCTATTTTTTGACTGATAATCCTTGATTGTGTTTATGCATAAATGTATTATGTATTCTTGTTTGTAGACTGTTTGTCCCTATTAGAAAATAATGAGATTATTTTATTGAGTCTATACATCAAAGAGGAATATACTTTCAAACATTTATATTTTAATTGTTTCACTAATCTCTCTCCCTCTCTCCTTATTTATTATTTCTCTGTTCTAGAGCAAAAAATAGAGGCTTGTGGGAGACTCTTGGGAATCATGGAGTTGTTGTACTTCCTTCTATTATTTTATCTTATCTCAGCTAACCTCATGTCACGTTTTAATCATTGGAAGGTAATTTTTTTTACTTGGTCATTTTATGTTGGGCCCATTTTCTGTCCATTTAAACACTTTGAGAATTATCATTTGGCATTTTTGTAGTAGACAGAAGAAATTTATTTATAGATGAACAACAACATATTCAGTGAAATTTCGTAAGATTTAAAAAGGGTAGCGTGTACACATATCATACCAAGTGACATGCTATATATGAATTTTATTGGCCACATGAGCCCTTTTGTTTATCATGTTTTTCATGTCTCTCATCTACCCTATTAGTAGTAAATATACACAAATATTTGGTATAAATATACGTTTGGGGTCAAAACTTAGACCTGCTTAGTGTAATGTCCACAATGTAAAGGTGATAACAATAGGTAAATGTTGCAAGTTATTGTCATGACAGGAGTAGTCTAAGAAAACATCCTTTTGATTTAGTATGAAGTATAGTTTTGCTATTATATTTCGTACCAAATAAACTTTCAATATATCATGTTAATGTGACAATGTTTGCACATGAAAAACTATAGTTTTGTTTGCTTTTTATTGATAGTTAAATTTATTTGGACGGTTTCAAGACATTATTTTAGCTTCTCTTTTTGTGTGGTTAAATTTGCTTTTTTTTGGATAATTTTAGTCACTTTAGTTTCTTTTTGAATAAATATATTTGGAGAATGTGTTGTCATTATTTGTGATTAATCTTTTATGGAATTTTTTTTTTTCTTTTTGGAGTTTTGTTACTAAATTTACATGAACTTGTTCTGTAACAGATATGAAGATTTTCAAGATCGGAGAACTTTTCTATGACGAAATGGGAAGCAACTATAAGCAACAAAACATGTTAAAGGATCAGTAGAACTTGAAGGAGACTTATTTTTTGCCAGGAGGTTTCTAAAGGCGTTTTCATTGTATATGCTACAATTTTATTTCTATCTTTTTAAAGAGTTGACAAATTCTATGTCATAAAATTTAGTTTGATATTTTTTTTTGGTAATATGATGATTTAGTTCAGTTGAACTTGTTATTGAACTTTTTGCGGATAGATTATTTAATTTGTATGTTTTGGTTACTTTTAATATATTCTTTGAATTAATAATTATTTAAAGATTGTTTTTTTGTTGCGGAAATTTAACATACAATAAGCAAACAAACAACTTGGCTGTGAAAAGTACTTATAATGACCAACTGTTTCTTCCTAATTAAAGGTTTTTAGTGATTTTAGTGACAATTAGCGAAGGGAAATTTGGTCACTAAAAAGAAATGTAACGACCAAATTTCTTATTGTCGCTAAAGATGTTTTAACGACCGGTATCATAGTCCGGTCGTTAACCTTTAACGACGGAGCTTTTAACGATCGGTGACGACGAGATTTTTATCAGTCGTTATTGACTAATAGCGATCGAATTAGAGCTTTTAGCAACCAAATTTCCCCTCGTTAAAAGCCTTATTTCTTGTATTGTTACCTGAACCTCTGGAGTAGGAATCCTGAAAGTTACATGCATTCTTGGTTTTCTTTGCCAATGCCTTGGCCAGAGCGTCTCGCCTCACCCCCTCCACTTTCTTCACAAAATCTGTTACCTCATTAAAAAAATTTCCTACAGAATTCATGTGCACAGACAATATCTGTAACTCAGAATTCAGTCCCTTAACTATCACTCCCCGAGCCTACACCCTGGGCGGGACTGGCACTCGAAGACCATTGCTGGCCCCAAGCGAACCCTTGGCCTGGCTTAACTCAGCGAAAGATAATATTCATATCTATAATGATTAATGAACTTAACTAAACTAAATAAATAACTGAGAATGTTTTAAGGATTAAACATTCAACTTGGCCAAAAGTGGCAACCCAAGTCTTAACAATAAGATAAGATAATGAAAAGACTCAAAAGACTAACATATGACTGTCTATGAAGCCTCTTAAAAAACTGAGATGGATGTTGGGACAATCCCCACAACATCCTAATGAACTAACTGGAAAGCAATAAAAAAGAGTCCTCTGGAATGCAAAGAGGCTCACCGACTGACTCTGAACTGCTCTTTGGATCAACGATGCGCTGGAATGCCGGTCCTAGATACATGTGTCTGCATCATAATAAGATGCAGGCCAACTGGCATCAGCACATTGAATGTACGAGTATGTGAGTTGGAATGCTAAAACAATATAGGCTGGAAAGAGAATCTGAAAGAAACACTTATCTTGGCTCTTCTCAACTCATGAATACTTAACTGAACTCATTTCAATATAAAGCAGTTTAAACAAGTGCAATATAAAGAAAAGTTGTTTAAAAACATGATATCAACTCTGTGTATGTACAAGGATACAACATAACTCTGAAATGTATGTAAAATACAATAAACTGATGTATATAAAAATACAATAACTTCTGTGGGAGTTTCTCTAACCAACAACCATCACATAAGAGCTATATTGACGATAGAGCGATCTACCTCACGCTGCCAGCACATCCTATACCCGGTCAAAGGTATAGATCCTGAACTGCCTAATGGATCCACTAGTCTATTGCGAAAATGGTTCATCTAAAAAGTATGACCCTTTTCTACCCATGATGGCTACATGGTTCTATGGTGACGTGAGTTATCTAAACTTATGTTCGTCCCCAATTCGGTGCTCGATACTACTCCCAAAATATACTGGCTCTTATGTTTTAAAAACATACTTCTTCTATGATTTGAGATTAGTGCTCAAAAACTTAGCTCAAAGGCTACCTTGGAATTAAAGTTTCCCCTCTTGCTTCATTTAGAAAGCGATTACCTTTTTCTGAAAAGTAGCCCGAAGGCTTTTTTGGAAATCTCAGTTTCCGTTCTTCTTTAAATGTGAAAACATTTTAAATATCTTTGGGAATACTTAGTCCCCACATACTTTTGAAGAAATGAACTTCAAGCTTTACTCTTTACTCAACTTGAACTTTAAGTCTTAAAACAAAGTTAAAATATTTGGAAAAGACTTTTGGAAAACTCTAAGAACTTATCTAGACTTTGATCCAAACTTTCCTTGAATTGGATTATGGATTCAAGGTTCATGATCTCATGTTTATGGATGATTTCGTGATGCTTAGATGTACCTTAGAGTGCTGGAATCAACTAGAAAACATAGGTACAATTCTAAGGAACACGTACGAAAAGGTGGGGAACGAATGGGGAGAACTGGCATCCCTGGCACTCTGAGAGGCGTGGGGAGCCAGCCCTCAAAGTTCAGAGAACTTCCTGAGGCGCTCTGGCTGGCGCGACGCGCCAGAGGCCAAAGTTCAGAGGAACTTTTGTGGCGCTCTGGCAGGCGCGACTCCCCTAGCCCTTGCCCAGAAAATCCCCGATTTTTCTCTTTTGTTTTTCATCTCTAAACCCTCTAAACTTCCATAGTTCTTTCCCCCAAACACTTAGGATCATTAGTACCCTCAATACCCAATATATTTAACTCGAAAAACAACCCGGAAACACGAATCAAATCAACACTAGGCATTCAACAATCAACCAACAAGAATTCAACAATGTTATTCAAGAACTTCACTTTCTTAACATTCAAACAACTCCAATTTTGCTAAATTGAAACAAGTTTGGCGTGTGGGTGAACTAACCCAACACTATGTGATCTCACATACCTTGTAGGGATCACCCCCGACGAATTCCACTCGCAAGGCTTGAACGTTCTTGGCGAAATCTTGGTTTTTCTCCCTTTCTTTCTTCCTTTCTCTTTTCTCCAAGCCCTAAGCGTGAATTTAATTTTCTAATCTGACCAAAAATAAGTTTTTACCCCAATAAATCCCTAAAAACGAATTAGGAAATAAATTTGAGAAAAGACTACTCTGCCCTTCCCTAAATCCGGATTGGAACTTTCCTCAATCCAACAACCCAACTTCCGAAAGGCATATCTCACTCATATGATGTCAAAATCATGCAAACTTGGAGGCGTTGGAATTATATCTCCAAGGGCTTTCCAACCATATCAAGAGCTTCTCCTAACTCATCCTGAGATAGGAGTTATGACCGTTTGAAAATGGCCAAAACTCACTTTCTTAACATAGACAAAATTTCCAGATTTCCTTATTCTTTCCAAAAATCAATATTTTCATATTTTAAACTATTTATAGTCGTTTCTAGGTGCGAGATGTTACATTAATAAATAGACGGATCCTCTCTTCCTCAGTAGTCACCAATTGCGTAGCATATCTACACAAAACACGGAACTTGGCCTCATAAGCAGCCACAGTCATACCACCTTGCTCCAAAGTCATTAATTCATCCTTCTTACGATCTCTCAAAGTCCGGGGCACATACATTTCCAAGAAAAAAGCATAAAACTGTGTCCAATTGAGTGGGGGTTAAGTTGAAGATCTGCATTTAACATAAGCTCTCCACCATTGCTTAGCCTCGCCCTGAAGTTGAAAAAGTCACAAACTCTACTCCATGCTGATGGACAATTCCCAACTTATGAAGCCTCTCATAACAATCTGGAATGAACTCATAGGCGTCCTCACTCTCAGAACCATGGAACACAAGCGGTTTTAATTTCAAGAACTTAGTCAACATCTCATGTTCATTACCAGTCATAACAGGATCCAACAACGGACGGAAGAAGGCATCAGTACCTACAGTTCCACCCACATTGGGGACAGTGATAGCAATAGGGGGATTGGCAGGAGCTTGAGTCGCTTGAACAGAGGGACACACTCCAGGACCGACCAATCCTTTCAAGAATGACCTAATCTATTGAGCTAACACTGAGACTAAGAGAGGGATACTTGTAGTCTCAGCCTGCACCTCTTTCTCTTGTCCAATATCCTCCTCATTCTCAACCTCAACGTTCTCATCTATCTCTTTATGGTGCATAGGAGGATTCTCATTTTTGGGAGCATTCTCAACCGAAGCTCAACCCCTAGCGGGTGCTACCTTTCCTCGGCCTCTGCCTCTTGCTCTGCCTCGACCGCGACCTCTTGATGCGGATTCCTCAGCTGGCGCATTGATGGGAGCTGACCCCGTTGAACCTATTGTTAACCATCTGTGGACAGAAGAGTGAAGGAAATTAGATACCAATTTGGATCACCAAACACCAATTGGAACCGAGTTATAGCACGAAAGGAGACAAGAGAAAACAAAGAGATTTCCTAAAGTCCTATATCCTCTCGATATCTCCATACTGTTCCACGAGTCTCTACTAGACTCATTTTGGTACATCGAGATTAACGAACCTAGGGCTCTGATACCAACTTTGTCATGACCCAGACAATCATGATTGATACCCACACTAACCTCCCGGTGGGAGAACCATTACTACAACCTAACTAACCATAAAACTACGCATTTAAAGATACATAAGCAGGTTTAAATGCAGAATTAAAGTATAGTTCCCATAAACTCTAAAAGTCTAACAAACGATTTGCGGAATTAAATGCCTAGAACATGAAAGTCAATGTACCAAAACTCTAACCAACATGTCTAATAGAATGGATACAACCCAAACTAAATGAGAAAATTATCTAAAGAACTAGTCTAAGTCCGAAGAAATGGACTAAACAAATGAGAACTCAAGGTAGCCTGGAAGAACTGGCTCACCCTTGAATTCGATGACGATCACTGATCTTCTAAACGAGGTCTGTCAATAGCCATTTCAAGATGCCATGTACTCCACAAAGAAAGAGAAGTGCAGTATCAGTACACAACCAAAGTGTAGTGGTAGGATCACACGGTTATCCCAATTAGTGCAATATATGCAAGTAATTACAACATCATAAAAATGCATACACCGAACATATACAATATCAATATCATTTCAGGATCAACTTATATTTCCACATTCTCATCAATAAGTGTATGCACAACAAGTCATTGGTCCTCTCATGGAACCCATACCCAAACAGTTAGTGTACCGGAACATGGTACTCGTTCCAAGTTGGTGTGTCGGATCGTGACACCCGTTCCCATATTTATGTCGGTACGTGAAATCCGATCCCAGTTAGTGTATCAAAATGTGACACCCGCTCAATTCAACATACCACAATCACAATCACGTTGTACATTCTCACAATCATACAATTCAGAGGTGATTCATGGCATATAGTTATTCGTTCATACTCATTTATGATTAATGTGATCAATAATGCAACATTCGCATACATGCAATATAATGAAGCAAGAACAAACATATATCACACAAACATGAAATCACAACCATCACTTACCTTGAACAAAGTTTGAATCCTCTTAGAAACTTGATTCTTCCCTTTCCGGATTCTTTCTGCTTGTTCTTGGTCTACAAACAATCATAATAATGCGAGGATCAATAAACAATACCTAATTACCCGGATTATAACCAATAACATCAAACCTAGGTCAAACCCTTTATCCCCATACCCAGATTAGGGCTTTTTTCCACCATAAATCCTAGATGAAAACCCTCCCCTATCGATAATTACCCAATAATCTAAGTTCAAGGGATCAAAAAATGGATTCGGGGAGTGAAAACCTTACCTTTAGCTTCAGGAATGGTGAAAAGCTGTCAAGAAAATACTAGGGTTCGTTCCTTAGCTCTCAAAGTCGAAACTTGTAGAATAATGACGTTTTGGGGTTTATTTCCGACTTAAGTCGTGCCTGTCCCGCCACAACGGTCCTCACCCCGCTACAACAGCCCCGCCCTGGCGGCACTAATCCCTCTCTAGCGGCTGTGGCGGAGACATAACATCGGGAATTGAGTTCCAAACCCCCATTTCGCAACACACTTTTGTCCCACGACACTCATAAAATACATGTTCACGCTAAGATCAGTTTCGGGAGTTCTACTCGTCTAAATTTGATTTGGTAAAGTCGTATGGGTTCCTTAACATCTTAGATATCTACTCATACGATCAAATTCATAATTTGATCTCCCGTTTGATACCAGATTTCCTTAGACCTCACTTACTCTGATTTCGTCCAAATCTGGACTAGGTTGGGAAATTTCAAGATACTACCAAAAAAAATTATGGCCCAAAATTTTTCCCCGTTTTCTTTTCTATAACGGTGGGAACTGGTCATTATAAAGAAAAGTTGAAAGTTGAAAGTTGAAATACCGTTTTTCCCCTACACTAAATTATAATATTATAAATATTTTGTTAATTACATGTTTAAATATTAGTGATAATCAATTATTACATTGAGTAAATGGAGAGTTCATGTGTTCAAATGAGGATTGTTTAATCTTCCATATTTTAATGGAGGTTAATTGCATATATTTAATATTCTTAAAGTTGTTCTCTTTTATCTATTTTGGCCCTTTGAAACCTTCAAATATTTAATTTAAAACTTTAAGATGTCTTTTGGTATTCCTCTATTTTTATCTATATAAATTCATCTTTTTTGTTTCATCAAACTCACATCCAAAATTATCCTTTTCATTTTATAGTTAAAGTAGTGAAGCCATCAACATCTAAAGTATATGATATATCTACCTTAGTCTGATTATATATCACTTTACGAAAATAAAGTATTTTTTCTAATTGATTCATGCTTTAGTTTGACTCGATGGAGAAGGCTTTTGAATTTTGATTGGATATGAGACAAGGTGTCGACAAAAACTTGGAAAATTATGTACCGATTTTGTATTTCTTTTTACATTTATATAATGTTATGATTTAAGTCTTTAAAAGGATGCGTATGTTATTTTTTTCTTCTATGTTTATATTTTTATATTTATCTATTAGTCTTCTTTAATTTAATTTTCTATAAAAAAAATTATTATCATAACATTTATTTGAGATTGTTGCATTTTAATACTCATTACACACATGTTTTCATTGAATTTTAATTGTCCTAACGAATTTATAAAATATTGCATGAGACACACGTGCGTTGCACGTGTCTAGAAACAAGTATTATTATAAGTGGAAAGCTCCTAACCTCAAAATTAGATTACCATTTGGCCCTTATCTTACCCTTAGATAAATTATATATTAATATCTATTTAATTAATTAAATATTAAGTAATAGTTATATTTAAATTCATGCATCAAACAAGATCCTAATGCAATCATATATTCATGTACTAATTAAATGTGGGTAATGAAGAGTCTAATAACCTTCAATTTTGAATTTGTAAGATAAGTGGGGGTAATGATGAGTCTATCAAAGACACTCAAACAACATTATTTATATTCCCTTCTTTTATTCAAGTTTCTGATCATCTTGCATTCCACATTAGGTTAGTCTACATCAGTTGTAAAAATTTCATTACCAATTTGTAATTATAAGATTTCTTACTTGTTAGTATTGTTTAAAATTTCATGCGTGTTCATATTTTTTGTTGAGAAATATGTAAATTATCATAGCAACAAGATGAATATTCTTCAATATGAAGTTGTAAGTGAATTTTTATTTTTTATAACTCCATCTTTTTGAGTTTTTAAATACAACTTCGTAATTGATTACTATATTTTGTATTCTTCCTTTCTTCTACCTTTAGGATATAAATATAATAAAGCTAATCCCAATTTATATTTATAATTAATTGTTTTGAGGGTAAACATGTTAAATCTCATAGAATATTTTCACAAATAGACCCGTAAAAGAGTAAGTCTTTGATAAACATTAATAGTTATGTCTCCTTCATTGTTTGATAATCATTTATCTTTTTAAAACAACATGCTTGTACCTTTTCATTTTTATATGTAATCTCAAATGTTTAGAAAATTCATGTACTTAACTATTACAGAGAGATACAAAAATTGATGCAAAAGTAAAAATAAAATAACAATAATGTAAAGTAAAAAGAAATGTTACATTGAATTTTATTGTATTAGAGTTCATATTTAATTATTTATATACAGATCTTTTAATATATAATTCAAGAAATATAGTGTATCTGTATTTTTAACATATTCATGCTCTTTTTTTTTTTTTTTTTTTTATGATTTTAGTTTTTTATACAGATGAAACAATTTCTTTATAGCAAGTCGACTTTCAACAAAATGTAATTCAATCAATATGATGATATTTTTGTCTATATATTTTAATGTGATGCCTTTTATTATGGATGTCATGTCTTTATTTACATTTCTTTCTTTTCTATTTGAACTTGTAATTTTTTCTATAAATTTGATGTTACACCACCTAGACATTTTGTAATATTTTTCTTTATACGTATCTTTTTTATAGCCAATTTCTTTTTGGATTATTAAAAAACTTACATTTAGTAATTAAAATATATTAATTTTTCTGATATAATAAAAGGTTTATTTTATATGAAGTATTGAAAATATCAAGCCTCCAACATTTTGTGAAGAGTTATATTGTTATGTCAAACTTACATACAAAACGACTTAAGGTTTGAACTTAGCGATGAATTTATTATGTAGGCTCCAGTATGATTATATAAATTAACTTTTCTAATGCCAATTAGGGGACTAACGTGCAACGCACATTCCCAGGACTAGTTCATGAAATAGGAGGAAGAAAACTTTGAGGAATGAAATACACTTCATAAGAAGCTTAATTAATGTATTTGAATTCGACTCTCTTATAACGTGAAAAAACCTACAAATAATAGTGGCAAAAATAGAAGTTTTGTTTACTAACAAAAAAGTATTTGTACTCATTAGCCTGGGGGATACACATTGTGCAACACACGTGTTAGAATATATTTATATATACCGTTACAATAACTTCACGCAACTTAGCAGGGAACACACATGAAACACACGTGTTAAGGACTAGTAGGAATTAAAAGTGTACGAGACTTGTGACGAGCACAAACACACTATAAGTTTAGTGCTTCGCTAGTCAAAGATAGTATAGTATAAAGATCATTTCCACAGGGATTGGTAGAAATAATAATTCAATCAAATCTTGCTAACTATTATTCAGGTGATCAAAAGAAAATAGTTGACTGTGGTTATGAACCACTTTTATAGACTAAATGATAATTAAAATCAATTGGTAACTATAAAGTTTAATATCAATACTAAAAGATAGGGTACAAGACTAAACAAGTGCATAATGATAGTTGGGATTGGATTACATTCATTTATCACATCTAAAGTTCTATCGATTCTCTCGAATTCGATAGCTCATTAGAGTATCCTTAAGCCTTAGATTTTTCTTTCGAGTATATCTCAAGTTAAAGAATATACTAATTATACCCAGGGATTCTAATATGCAAAACAGGTTAATGATTGTTCTTAAGGAAGTAACGTCCTTCGACTAATTTTCCTTGTGATTTAATCAATAATCATCAACAAGCTCCTTCGATTACTTTAGAGAAAATATATTGATTCAATCCAACAAAAATATGCAACAATATTCACCAAGATATTCCTCTTTTGATTAAATAAAATAATGAACAAGGTTGCAATTTAATTCAAATTCCCATAACAAGTTCAAGCATAAGAATGAAAATCAAAATTCCAACAAATTCATCAATACAATATGTCTTTCAAATACCCTCTAAGAATCTACTCCATGGATGAGAATAAGTTTACTAAGAACAAAGAAGAAAATGAAGACATAGCAATCAAACTTTGTATCCCAACTTCCGTTTTAGATTCAAGTAGTGTTCCACCTCCTCTTCTTCGTAACTTAGCATTTCTTTTTGCTCTTTTTATCCATCTCTCGACTTGGGGAAAGATCCAACATCATATGTTTCCCTGGAAATTCCAAAAACACCCTTCCTTTAATGAGTTCACGCCTCCATGCCGCTCAGGAGCACCTCTGGAAAACCAAGTGCGCGACCAGCGTGTGGAGAGGTAGTAGCTTCAAAAACCCACCACGTGGGCACGCCGTTGAGAGCCCAAGCGCGCGACCAGCACGCGGAAAGACATCACTTGCAAATATCTTTTTTTCCTTTTTTCATCCTTTAGCATTCTTGTTGGTCTTTTTTCACTAATCATGTTCAATACTTCAAGTAGTGTTCCACCTCCTCTTCTTCGTAACTTAGCATTTCTTTTTGCTCTTTTTATCCATCTCTCGACTTGGGGAAAGATCCAACATCATATGTTTCCCTGGAAATTCCAAAAACACCCTTCCTTTAATGAGTTCACGCCTCCATGCCGCTCAGGAGCACCTCTGGAAAACCAAGTGCGCGACCAGCGTGTGGAGAGGTAGTAGCTTCAAAAACCCACCACGTGGGCACGCCGTTGAGAGCCCAAGCGCGCGACCAGCACGCGGAAAGACATCACTTGCAAATATCTTTTTTTCCTTTTTTCATCCTTTAGCATTCTTGTTGGTCTTTTTTCACTAATCATGTTCAATACTTCAAGTAGTGTTCCACCTCCTCTTCTTCGTAACTTAGCATTTCTTTTTGCTCTTTTTATCCATCTCTCGACTTGGGGAAAGATCCAACATCATATGT
>JAJOOI010027800.1:0-13218 GCA_029582585.1 Solanum bukasovii
AAATCAAAGCTTTTGTTCATGTTGTAGGGAACCCCTCCTTGCTTTTCTTCAGTAGAAGTGATCACATTGAAGTCTCCAATAGTACACCAAGGAATGTCTTTATCTGAAAGTTGCATGAGTTTATCCCAAAGGGGCCTTCTGAGATGGTCCTTACATTTTGCATAAATGAAAGAGATCATATATTTCTCTTTGCATTCTGCATGATTCAGCTCACAAGTAATATGTTGGTCCTCCTTTTCTAGAATTTGACATTGAATATCAACATTCCAGAAAATCCAAATTTTCCCATTTTGGTTAGAACAGGCCTGATCCATACCAAGCTGGATTCTGTAGCTGTTTATATAAGTTTGATCTACAAAAGGTTCCAAGATTGCAATCATGGATATATTGTGCAATTTCTTGAGAGTTTGAACTCTTTCCAATGAGCCCTGAGTGTTAATACTCCGGGCATTCCAACAAAGAGTTGTAATCATTAAAAACCTCTACTCCTGGACCTGGTATTGGGTCTGCTAGAGTTAGCAGATGTGTTGTTGTTGGCCTGTTTGGAGTTTAATCTGCCCCTAGGAGACAGACCCTGTTGATCAGTGACCTCTTGGAGTTCTTCTTGTTGTAGAGTGGATCCAAATGCTTTGATTAGGTGAATGCTAGTCTCATCTTCCTCATTATTATTTTCCGCCAAGGATCGAGTGTCTTGGTAAAACTCATCCTCAGATGGAACAGCATTGTACTCATCATTGTCTGCACTTTTATGAGTTTGCCCTTGAGGATGAGATTTGTGAGTAGTGCCTTCCTTTATACCCTGCCTAGCAGCTTATGCTTCCTCCTTCTTTTAATTGCATTCCTTTTCTTCTTACCAATTTTGCCTTGAGACTTGTTGTTAGGAGTTTTCCTTTGAGCCTCATTCTGGTCTTGCAGATTCCCTGTTGTACCTTTGCCTAGCGGATCAGTAGTATTCTGTATCTGTTCTGAACTTCAGTACCCTGATCTGTAGGATCTACTGGCTCATTCTGTACTTGACCAGTGTCAGCTATCTGCCCTTTGTGATTTTTGTTAACATTTTCCTGAACATTTTGGGAATTTTGAAATGATATAGGGGTAGCAGAGGCTCTAAGGTCAATCCTATGGTCTGTGTGGACAACCTCATGCAGAACATTAGTCAAACTCCCCCTTTTGGTAACCCTTTTCTGCAAGTTAGTAGGTTTCTCCTGACACCCTCCATTCATCCCTCCACAAACTTCATCAGAATTTTTAGCATCAACATAGATAATATTGGGGGAATGGGGTAATGGGAGAGATAAGTCAATTCCTGAAGTCTTGTTATAACAATTATCTGTGACATGATCTTTTATCACAATTGTTGTATTATGATTGGATTCCTTAGGTGAATCATCTCTTGAACCTTCAATCGTTTGCACTTCTTGAGCTGATTTTCCTTTATTGGTGTTGTCCCCAGCAATACCTTTGTTTGGTTGTTCCTGCATTACTAAGTTAGTATAATTATTATGAGTAGGGATATTAGATAGTATACATGCTGTAGAAGGTGCCTGCTGCATGCTGCTCTTGGTTGTCTTATCTTGTGTTGATACAGGTCTCCATGCTGTTTTGGGAGGTGTTTGCCCTTGGTTTTTTGTTTGTTTCCTTTTCTGAACATGCCATTGCTCTTCCTGATCTACTGCCTGCTAATGATGGTTCTGCAGTCCCTTCTTGGTTTCCTGTTGTTGGGTTGTGTGCTGCTGTTGTACCTGATTTTTCCTTTGGACCTCACCATCTCTGTAATCTTTTTCTTGAACTATGCGTTGATGGTCTTGTTGCCTGGTACCTGTTTCTGTTATACCATTGTTTTGTACACTCTTCCTTTTTGTTTTGTTTTTCAGTTTCCATTTCTTTCCTCCTTTTGAATTCCTCATCTCTCCTTTTAATGGTGCACACATTGTCCATGTGTACTTGATGTTTACAATACATACAATAATCCGGAATGCCTTCATACTCGATTATTTGCCATCTTCCTTTGTTTGGGTCAGAATTCTTGAACCCCATCCAGATGTGAGGAGGCCTTGTTTTGGTTAGGTCAACCTGGACCCTCACCCTGGCCATACTGCCTCTAGTCCTCTGGGAGGTTGGGGAATCTAAGTACAAAACCTTTCCAATAGATTCCAGGAGAGTAGACAAAAGAACTTTGTTGTAACAGTGCCACGGGAGTTCAGGTAAGGCTACCCAAATAGGAACTATAGTAGTTTCTTCTTCCGGAGTAAATTCAGGAGTCCAAGTTTGAATCCTCATAATTTGACCTTCTATACTCATTTTTTGTTTAGTCCACACCGTAACATAATCAAATTCATTATCAAGATCAATGTACACATGTCTAGAGTTATAATGACTAATTTTCATGCCCCCTGTTAGCTGGGTCTGAAGGGTGAAATTTCTTCTAATAAACTCCATTTTAGGCACGGTGTTAGTAAATTTACCAAGTAGAGTATGCTTACAAAATTCAGCCAACTTAATACTATAATCAGTCTCCTCAAATAAAACAGCTGGAAGCCCTTGTCTAACAGTATGTATAGGAGCATCCGAAACAATAGGGATTTCATTTTTAGATTGATTGTACCTTAGACGAGCAGCAAAAGATTGGACAATGGTGAAAGGAGCAGGTTCAGGGGTTCTGTCCGTTTTGTTATTGTTTTGATCCTGGCTTTGTTGTTAACCATGCGGTTGCTTCCCATTGTTCTGGACTATATCATTGTTCACGTTGGAGTCATCATCTCTATTCCTTTGTGGATTAGAGACATATCTAGTAAAGTTATTAGAAATCTTGGGAAACTGGCTGTGATAGTCCACGTTGGCTCTGTCGTTGCTATCATGAGTTCTATTTTTTCCTCCTTGTGGATTTATTTCCTTCAACCGGTCCTGCTTTCCTTCTTTGTCTTTGTGACCTTGGTTTTGTACTTGTTTCGACTCTTCAACAGTCCTACTGATGTGCTCATTTCTCACATTGTGTGACTGAGCTTCAGTGTTAGCAACCAACGATTGAGTATTGATCTTTGCAGCTGCAATACCTGTCTATAATTCCTTGCCTGTAGACTGCTTCAATGGGCCTGGTTGATCCTTTCTTTGACACTGCACCTGTCCATTATCCTCTGTTGGCTTGTCCTTTGCTGCTGCGACCTGCATGGGATAGATAATTGGAATTAGAGTTATGCTATTGGAATTACCTTTAATACCAAATGAAAAATTAGAAGAATGAGCTTCATCAGATGAATTTTCAGAATTAAGAATCTTTGTAGCTTGATCATTGGCCTGCTGCTCATCCAGACCATTTTCCTGCATTGCATTTTCTGCCTCGTGTGAAGTTCTTGCCCCTAACTGATGATTTGCAGCTGGTTGGATATTGATTTCTACAGGTGAGGTTGGTAATGAGTTACTCCCTTCAGTGTTATGCATTTTCTGACTTGTCCCTTCATAGACATTCTTCATACAATTATTTGATCGATTAGCATGGTTGTTAGTGATGTTTTCTCCATCAAAATTGCTTGAAATCTCTGCGAGATGGGTTTCTAAAGGAGGGGAAGAGTTCACATTCCCAGAACTTTCATGAACTCCGGCGATCTGAGTTCGCTTTTCACCGAAGTTATCCCGGCCGGCGATTCCACCATCCAATTAGACTAAAATTTCCGTGGGATGTACGCCATCATGAGGGAAGTAATCCCCAGTGGTTGAATCAGCTCGAATTTGACCAGAGGTGGCATGAACTTGATGGCGCAGCTCAGGCGATTCAGTCGCGATTCTCACTAAAATTGCCTCACGATTGCTGTTGATTGGAACGGTGGAATCGAGTGATTTTTGCTATGTTGTAGCTCAGGACTAGTAGATTCTATGGGCATTAACACTTTTCCAAGATTCAATCCAGAAGCATCGTGGGAATTAAATTTTCTAGTTCCTTCCAGCTCCTTCTTCGAAAACGTTGTGTTGACCGCATCTGTATCTTGCGATTTTGAGGACCTATGGTATGTATAATGGAGCGTGGATAACTGGGGATTGTTGCCATTGTCATGGCGCTCCGATGGATGTTGGTCCGGTGGCCGATGGGGCTCCACCGGTGGCTCACGCGCCATTCCGGCGACGCGCGTTTCTGTTGTATAGTTAGCTGTTAGAGACAGGTGTTGGAGCGTTTGTCTTAGTTAGAGAAAGAATTTTTTTTAGAAATGAAGGTGCGGTAGGGTTTAGAGTTTAGGGTTTATGTTTTAGGGTTTAGAGTTTAGGGTTTAGGATGAATGGTTTAGGGTTAGGGTTTCAAGTTTGAAGTTTATGGTTTATGGTTTAGGGTTTAGGACTTATGGTTCCATGTTTAGTATTTAAGGTTTAGGGTATAAGATTTAGTGTTTAGTTTTAGGGTTTCGGGTTTAAGGTTTAGGCTTGAGGGTTTTTAGTTTAAGAATTAAAGTTTAGTATTTAGGGTTTAGGATTAGGGTTTAGGGCTCCAAATTTCTGGTTTAGGGTGTAGGGTTTAGGATTTAGGGTTTATAGTTTAGGGTTTATAGTTAAAGGCTTAGGGTTTAGGGTTTAGGGTTTAGGAATTAGGGTTTAGGGTTCCAAATTTTGGGTTTAGGGTTTAAGGTTTATAGTTTAGGGTTTAGGGTTTATAGTTTAGGAGTTATGCTTAAGGGCTTAGGGTTTAGTGTTTAGGGTTCAAGTTATAGGATTTAAGGTTTAGGGTTTTGGGTTTAGTGGTTAAGGGTTTAGGGATTTGGGTTTAGGCGTTAAGGTTTAGGGTTTAGAATTTAGAGTTAGAGTTTAGGGTTTAGGGTTTATGGTTTTTTTTTTAGTAGAACGACCCTTGAGGGAGTCAGGGGTTGAGCAACACCCTCAGGCCTTATCATATATAAAATTCAAAATATACAATGAGGGGGACATTGACCTTACCTCCTATCCTAAGGTGGGTCAAGAATCGACCTACCTACTATGGTTAGTCGACTCAACCCTATACAGTGAGATGTAATATTAAACTAAGCACCTAGAGAGGACTCCTCTCTTAATGCAAAGTTACTAATAATACATAAATAAGGGAGACTCTCCCCTTAAAAGGAGAGAAATTAAAAACTAGGTCTAATCAAGAAACTATATTTAACTATATTGTTTATTTGAGAAGATTGTATCACAAGAATCCAAATGCATTAAGTGTAGTAATTATATGCTTTCTATGTCTGCATATTGCACCTCTTGCTATAATTGATAAACACCATTTAGACCTCCCTTATTGTATGCCTCCGAGAATGTCCACCACCACTAGAATCTCCTATTCCTAATCAAACAACCAAACTAAGTTAATAGTTAAGCTACAGATAGAAACAGAAAATCGAGGAAGTGTTTTAAAGAGATCAATCAAGGAGGAAATTTAATCCATCGCAATTTTTTTCTTCTGAAACTTTGAATTCCCATTTTCTCCAGAATATAACTTCCTCTAATTGCTTTTGGTAACTGGCTAGGGGTATAATAATGCTGGATGATATCATGCTGGTGACTTTGTTTGGACAACAAATCTGTTGTACTGTTGGCTTCTTTGTATGTATGAACACAGTGAACATATGCACATTGTTTAGCAATGTCTTGTAGTTCCTTCACAAACCTGTTAAGCCTCCAAGGAGGATCAGAAATCTGCATAAACCATTTGGTTAGTAGTTCAGAGTCTACTTCTAAAATGATGTTTTGATACCCATGTTGGATGCACCAATTGAGTCCATAACTGGCAGGCTGTACCTCTGCCTGATTATTAGTCCCTTCGCCCAATGGTATAGCAAATGCATAAACAATAGTACCATTGGAATCCCTCGGAATACCACCACCTCCAATCTTCATCGGATTATTCAAAGCACTAACATCCGTATTCAGTTTATAATTAGAAATAAGAGGAGTTTTCCACCTTACTGAGAGGACACGAACCTCATGTTTACCATGTTCTACCATAGATACAACCTCCGACCACTGAATTAGCCACTAAATATAAGGAAATATAGTTCTGAGAAGTTGTAACATATCTTTAATAATCAAATATTTAACCCTGCTAATACTAGAAGTCTTGCCCCAATACTTAGCTGAACACCTATTCTTCCATAGGTTCCAACATATAACTATATGAAGAGTTTGAATAATAGTCTTGTGAGATTCATTTTT
Organism: Solanum bukasovii; assembly: GCA_029582585.1. Lineage (NCBI taxonomy): Eukaryota > Viridiplantae > Streptophyta > Magnoliopsida > Solanales > Solanaceae > Solanum > Solanum bukasovii. The sequence continues at coordinate 6,166 of JAJOOI010027800.1, forward strand.
AACATGACTGCCACGCCAATTTAAAAGATAACTACCCAGGGATGTCTGCTGTTTATTAACACCCAAAGAACTTGAAAAAGTTTTCCAGATATGTGCTGCAAAATGCCCTTGAATGAATATATGATCCACTTCACCCCATCCTTGCTGATAACAACAAGAACATCTCACAGGTTGCACTCCAAAGGTCCCTAGTTTCTCATTAGTTGGAAGTTTTTTCCTCAAGGCCCTCCAAAGTAGAAAAGACATTTTGAAAGGAATATGCTTATGCCAAATTTGAGAATTAAGATCTGTAATGCTTTTACTATTTTTGCAAATTTCCCATGCTGATGTACATGTGAATTTTCCTAATTCAGTATGTTTCCAGACAGCACTGTCTGGAACTCCTTGCAAAAAATGAAAATCAGTATTTAAAATATAAGGACTAAGAAGAGGTGGAACCTGTTGCCTCAGTTTCCTTTCATTCCATTTTCCATTAGTTAGAAAGTGTGCAATGGTAGCATTGTTGAGGCTTGATACAGTAGTAGTATAATGAGCTAGAGCTCCAACTCCCAACCAATCATCCCACCAAAAAGAGCAACTTCCTGAATTGATTTTCCAACCTATATGCTCTTCTACTTTATGCTTGTTCCTGATCATGTACTTCCACATCAATGAATGTCTAGTGTCCACCTTTTTTGCAACTGGATGAGCTCTTTGACAATATTTGGATTTAAGAAATTGACTCCATAAAGAGGTTTTTGATCTAAAAGCCCACCATTGTTTGTATTGCAAAGCAGTGCATATATCAGTGAGTCTTCTCATCCCCACCCCTCATTCTGGACAAGGTAAACTCATAGTGTCCAGTGAAGCCCAATGATATTTCCTCTTATTCTGGTCCCTTCCCCAGAAGAAGTCAGCAATAATGGCCTCTATATATTTAATAGTGGTGTTTGGAGGAGAAATTGCAGCCATAGTATGTATAGGTATAGATTGGACAACATGCTTAATCAATGTAAACCTACCCCCAAAACTAAGAATCCTTGCCTACCATCCACAAACCTTTTTGGAGACCTTCTCCACTAAATGAGAGTAGTAAATGATCCTTTGTCTACCAATATATAGAGGACAACCTAAATAAGTAATAGGACTGCATTTCTGGGAAAAATTTGTACAATCCTGAATAGTATTGATAATATCCTGTGATGTAGTGTCTGGAACCATAAAGTGACTCTTGGATCTGTTAATAAGTTGCCCAGATGTATGCTCATACTCCCCCAAAGTGTCCATAATTAGTTTCAAAGAGTGTCTGTCAGTAGATGCAAATATAATTACATCATCTGCAAAACTTAGATGATTGATCTGTGGTCCCTTCGGTTCCATAAAGAAACCTTTATATCTTGGAATCTGATGTAGAGAATTAAGCATCCTTGTTAATACCTCTGCTCCTAAAATAAATAGGGCAGGGGATAAAGGATCACCTTGCTTAAGTCCTCTAGTAGAATGAAAGAAACCTTGTCTGTGACCATTAATTATAATAGAGTACCAATTGTTACTCATTATTCTCCAAACTAAATCAATAAACATTTCCCCGAAACCAAATCTCATTAAGACCAAACATGTATATGACCAAGACACTCTATCACATGCCTTGGCCATATCAAGTTTGATAACCACATTACTTCCTATTTGGCGTTTTTTAATACCATGAGTAATCTCTTGTGCTAGCATGATACTTTCAGTTATACTTCTGCCTCTCACAAACCCTGACTGATTGTCTGATAACAATAGAGGTAATACAATAGCCAATCTCATGCTCAACACTTTGGAAATAATCTTATTTGTAACATTACTAAGGCTGATGGGTCTGAGTTCTGTGAATCTGGAAGGCTGCGCAGTTTTAGGAAGTAAAACAAAACAGGCATGAGACATGAACTTAGGCATAATGTGACCACAAAAGAATGATTGTACAGCAGGCAATAGATCTTCTTTAATGATATTCCAACAAACCTGATAAAATTTGCCCCCAAAGCCATCAGGACCTGCTGCTGAATATGGATTCATACCAAACACAACCTGTCTGAGTTCATCTAGATTAGGTATTGCTTGTAACATCTCATTCTGATCAGGTGTAATTATTGTAGGAATATATTGAAGGAATCTTTCACCTATCCTGTCATTTTGTCTAGTAAATTGGTGCTGAGAGTAATCACAAGCTGCCTGAGCAATTTGTTCCTCACCCTGTATCCACACCTCATTTCAATACAAATCTTATGAAGAAAAAGCCTCCTTCTCCGACCTCTCATCAAAGCATGAAAGTATTTGGTATTGGCATCTCCCTCTTGAAACCATTGTAATTGGGTCTTTTGTTGAAGAATAGCTTCTTCCAATTTCAAATACCTAATATAAGTTGCATTCATCTGATGTAACTTCTGTCTAGGCGCTTCAGTATTATTTGCCATAAATTCCTCTTCAGATTTCCTAATGGACTCCTCAAACTCCCTAACCTTCGTAAAAATATCACCATACTCCTGTTCGGACCATTTGCTAAGAGTGGAAGTTAATCTCTTCATTTTCATATGAAATTTCCACATACGATCACCAGTAGTAACCTGATCCCAACACTGCTGAACTGTGTTCATGAAATTCCCATTTTCAACCCAACAGTGTAGGAACTTGAAATATTTTGTATGACTGTGATTTGTTTGAATCATCTCCAATAGAAGAGGACTATGATCAGAACCAACAGAGGATACATTCTCAATAGTAGTTTGAGGCAGATTCTCTAACCATTTGTCATTAACCATACACCTATCTAATCTCTTCCAAACTCTAGTTTCTGCATTCCTTTTATTACACCATGTAAAAGGAAGCCCTGTGTAACCTAGATCTATCAATCCACATGCCTCTATACCTCCAATAAATTCAAGACTCTTATTCATATTGTAAGGTATCCCACCAAGTTTTTCTTCTATAGATGTAATAACATTGAAATCACCAATAGTATACCAAGGTAAATCCATATTAGCATAGAAAAGTAACCTGACCCACAAAGCTCTCCTCATATACTCTTTACATTTAGGATAAACAAAAGACATCATGAATATATCTGGAAGGGCAGTGTGCTGAAAGGTTACAGTAATATGTTGATCATGTGTTTCCAAGACATGTCCAGTGACATCATTAGACAAAACCAACCAAATTTTCCCATTAGGATTACTGACTGCCTGATCCATTTGAAGTTGCAATTTTGCCATGGCAATATGAGACTGATCTGCAAATGGTTCCAAGATAGCAATAGTAGATAGATTATCAGCTTTCTTGAGAATTTGCAGTCTTTCCAATGCTCCTTTGGTGTTGATACTCCTAGCATTCCAACAAATGGCCTTAATCATTAATAACCTTTCGATTTGGACCTAGTCATTAGCCTGCTAGAATTGTCAGACATGCTGGTGATAGTTTGATGAGGAATCTGCCTAATATGTTTCCTTCCCCTTGGAGATAAACCATGTGCTTCTGTCATTCTTTGAACATCAAAACATTTATCCTGGAGATTGGAACCAAAAACTGGGCCTGTCTGCTTCATGGTGTCATCTTCATCCTCTTCTAATTCATCCATAGATTGATTATCACGATCCACCTCACCTTCAGAGTTAAGTGCCCCATAATCATCAGGGAGAAGCTTGCCCTGTTGATCTTTAGACAAAGCCTGATCCTTAATAGGTGTATCAGTATTAGTTACATCCGGATCCTGGCCAGTATTCTTCTGCATTCTCTTTTTAATAGCCTCCCTTCTCTTTTTACACAACCTATCCTTAGATTTATTAATGAATCTACTGTGTTGTTGCCCAGTATCTATAATCTATTATGTACCAGGAATCTGTTGATTTTTTAGTGGGGTAGCAGGGGCTCTAGAGTCTCCTCTATGGTCAAATTCCACTTCCTCATGTCTTGCATGAGTCAGTTCCCCCCCTCCCTTTTCGGACACCCCTTCCTGCACGTTAGTAGGTGTCTCATGTTCCCTCCCATCCATACCTCCAACAGCTTCCTCAACAACAATAACAGTTTCAAGGGGTTTAGGGGGTGGGAGCATTACGTCAATACCTGTAACTTCTTGCCCTTTACTCACCTTTTTTCCTGTAATATTATCATTGTTTTTTGTTACATTTCTGATTTGCTCACCCTGTTCATACTGTTGTTTTAATGCTGGTTGTAACCTGCTATCCTGTTTGCTGCCCTTGTGAATGGCCAGTTCCTCTAAACGAGGTGGTGACTCCTGCACATCAAGATTAATATATGTATTTTGTGTAGGAATATCCATTATACTTGCCTGTTTGGTGGACTGATCTGGTTGTATGGTGTTGCCCCTTGTTACTTGTTGCTGATTATTATTCCTCCTCCTTTGTGTGTGCCACTGATACTCTTGTTGCCCCTGCTGTTGTCCCTGATCCTTTTGTTGATTATAAAGATTGGTATTATCATCATCTGGACCAGAATCCTTGAAGCCTTTAGGCTGTTGTTGATTGGTATCCATATCTTTATTACCCTTGTTTCTCACATTGTCCATTTCCTTTTTCTTTTTCTCCTCATGTTTTTGTCTAATGGTACAATCATTTTTCACATGCAGTTGATGTTTACAATAGAAACAATAATCAGGAATATTATCATATTCAATTTTCTGCCATCTCCTATCAGTGATATCTTCCCCGATATAGCCCATCCAAATATGAGGAGGTCTCTTTTGAGAGAGATCCACTTGAAACTTCACCCTAGCTTGACTACCCCTAGTCTTTTTAATAGAAGCAGAATCTAAGTATAACACTTTTCCTATAGGAGAAAGAAGCCCTGTAACAAACTCTTTATTATAACAATGCCAAGGTGATTCCGGTAAAGAGATCCATATAGGAACTATAGGAGTTACTTCAGCTGGTTTAAAACTAGGAGTCCATACTTGAATCCTCATTACTTTTCCAGAAATATTCATCATTTGTTTAGTCCATACCATATTATAATCAAGTTCATTGTCAAGATCAATATAAACATGTCGAGAATTAAAATGCGCAATTTTAACTCCACCGGATAGTTGAGTCTGAAAAATAAAATTGCTCTTAATAAGATCCACTTTAGGCATGGTGGTACTAAACTTTCCAATGAGAGTATATTTAAAAGTTGCTGCTAAATGTCTAATTATCTCATTTTTAATATACAAAACAGCAGGTAGACCTTGTTTCGTAGAAATTTCAAGAGTTGTCAAGTTAATGCTAACTTCACATTTGGCCTGATTATGCCTAAGACTATCAACATAGGTATGCACTACTGTATAAAGAGACGGTTCAGCGACTTAATCAAGTTTGGGAGTATTAGAAGGAAATTGAGGACGATTAGTTCTATCATTAGTAGCAGATTTAGGGACCTGTCGATCAAAGTTGCTAGAAATTCTAGGAAAATTGGAATGGTAATCCTGCTGTTGATCAGTTCGATTAGTAGACCTATTCTGAGTACTATGAACAAGCCTCAAAACACAAGAATTGCCCTGTTCTTTAAGAGGCCAAGCCTTCGATGGATCATTCTCAATTCTATGCAACTCATTAGTAGAAACATTATATGCAGGAGTTACAGTTGGATGAGAATTATCCATAGAAGGTTTACCTGATTCCTTACCCAGTTTCTTGTTGAAATCTTCCACATTAGAGATGCTAGATTGACCCAAATCTTGGACATGTTGTTCACCTTCTCTATGTGGATTTTTCTGTTGTGCGAATAGCCGCAGTTCATCAGCTGAAACCAATTTTCCAGAATCTATCGCCGGAATTGTTGTAGAGTCGCCTGAAGCTTCGCTTCTGATGTTTCCGCCAAGGAATGAACTTGAAACTTATGTGGGGTGTCCTCCACGATCAGTGTTACAATCCCCAATAGAAAATTCTGGTCGAATTACCTCCTGAATGTTACAATCTTGAGCGCGCCTTTGAGGAGATTCACCGACTGACCTAGCTGCCGTAACCGGTTGATTTCACGAAATTGGGATGGGGATTTCAGACAATTTTTGGCCATCTTGTACCTCATGAGATTGGGATATCTTTTCATTTGCCCTTGTGCCATGAATTTGACTCGAATCACCCATAGTAACATTTGTATGAGTCCCGTCCAACTCCTTTTCCGCCATAGCAGTGTGGATCACCTCTTCTCTCACCTGCGAGGAGTTGTAGGATGAGTGTGATGACGATTCATGTATGGATGGATGTAGATTTCGCTAGTTCAACATTGTAACAGGATCTGGTGGCCTAAATCTATCTGATGGTGGCCCACCTCCCATGTTCTTGATGCTGAAATCGTGACAAATTAGCTGAGATAGCTAATTTTTTGAAAATTCTTGAAAAATTCTTAAAGAACTCTAGAGAGAGAAAAATTTTAGAGAAAGAAAAAATTCATGAAATGAGGAGGCGATAGGGTTTATGGTTTAGGGTTTAAAGTTTAGGGTTTAGGGTTTTTTTATTTATTTATTTGAACGACCCTTGGAGGGGTCAGGGGCTTAGCAATACCCCCAGGCCTTAGCATAAATAAAAGTTCAAAAGAGCTCAAAAAAGTACAAGGAGGGGGACATAAACCTAACCTCTGATCCTATGGCGGGTCATAAGTCGACCTACCTACTAAGGTTAGTCGACTCATTCCCATACTATAAAGGGGAAAACCTAGAACTACGCACCTAAGGAGAGGACTAGTCTCAATACAAAGATTCTAGGAAAACATAAATAAGGGAGACTCTCCCCTTACAAAGGAAAGAATAAAAAGCAAGAACCTAATCAAAACTATCCTTAAATCAAGGGGTTTTTTTAATTCTTTTTAACCTCTTCCTTTTGAAACTTTGAACTCCCACTTTCTCGAGAATATAGCTACCTCGTACTGCGTGTGGCAATTGGTTGTAAGTGTAGTAATGTTGGATGATGTCTTTTTTGTGACTTTGCTTGGACAGGGAATCGGTAGTACTGTTGGCCTCTCTGTATATATGATCACATTGAAAGAATTCACATTGGCTAACAAGGTTTTGTAACTCCTGTACAAACTTTTGAATCCTCCAAG